>PVJD01016275.1:0-21640 GCA_004026545.1 Mormoops blainvillei | reverse complement strand
GTTTTCTATGCACACTATCATGTGGTCTGCAAACAACGACAGTTTTACTTCCCCCTTTCCAATCTGGATGCCTTTTATTTCTTTTTCTTCTCTGATAGCTGTGGCTAGAACTTCTAATACTATGTTGAACAGAAGTGTTGAAACCGGGCACCCTTGTCTTGTTCCCTGATCTTAGTGGGAAAGCTTTTAGTTTTTGTCCATTGAGCATGATGTTGGCTGTAGGTTTCTCATATGTGGCCTTTATTATGTTGAGGTATGCCCCCTTTATATCCACTTTGCTAAGTGTTTTTATCATAAATGGTGCTGTACCTTATGAAATGCCTTTTCCGCATCAATTGATAATGATCATGTGATTTTTGCCTTTCCTTTTGCTTATGCGATCTATTATGTTTTTTGATTTGTGAATATTGTACTCTCCTTGCATCCCTGGGATGAATCCCACTTGATCATGGTGGGTGATCTTTTTAATGTATTGCTGGGTGTGAGATGCCAATATTTTTTAAGACTTTAGTGTCTATGTTCACCAGTGATATTGGCCTATATTTATTTTTACATTTTTTAATTGTATTTTTTCCACTACTATTTATTCCCCTAGAGATGGTGCTTTCTTAATTAACATCACTCTAGGATTATTAATACTTTAAACAAAATGAACCCATAGGGAGGTAGATAGGGCTTGAATGAGGAGGAACTTTTGATACTTGGTAGTATTCTATGGCTAGAATAGACTCCCTAGTGAGATAGTGATTCATGAAATGGTTCAAGCAGAATCTGAATGCTGTCTTGTCCAAAGTAAAGTACTGAGTATTGGATTAGATGATCTCTAAAACCCCACCCAATGTACAGTATTCAGCAAAGCCTAACTACATGTAAATTTGTAAGGTTTAATAGGGCAGTAATCTGTGCTAGCCAGTGCTAAATAAAGCACCTAAATAATTGCAATGGTGGCAGACAGTGCTGGGTGGTTGCCCCAATCCAATTCACAGACTTGTTTCCTATAGTCTCAAAACGTGGCAGACCTAAAGGGTAAGCATGTTTTGAACTTTGTTCTTTTATGTTTACCTTCTTTGTCCTGGAATATGAAAATAATGCTAAGAAATGAAGCAACCATCTTGTGATCTTGAAATAACAGCCATGAGGCAAAGGTTAAGAGAATTCTAGAGATATTTTCATTTCTCTTGGGCATATACCTAGGAGTGGAATTGCTGAATCATTTGTTAACTCCATGTTACAATTTCTGGGGAGCTTTACACTGGTTTCCACAGTGGCTGTACTAATTTACATCCTGCCAGCAATGTATGAAGTCCCGGTTTTTCTATGTGCTCTCCAAAATATTGTGTCCTTTTTGGTTATAGTCATTCTGGTGGGTGTGAAATGGTCTCTGATTGTGGTTTTAATTTGCATTTCCCTGATGAATAATGATGGCAAGCATCATTGTATGTGCTTATTGGCCATTTGTATACCTTTATTAGAAATATCTGTTCAGGTCCTTTGCCCATTTTTTAATTGGATGAGTTTTCTTTATATTATTGTGTTATAAACATTCTTTTTGTATTCCATTCTTTATGTATAGCCCTTATCAGGTATTTAATTTGCAAATATTTCCTCCCATTATGTGAGTTGTCTTTTCACTTTCTTGATGGTATTTGCAGCATGGGAGTTTTAAATTTTGATGTAGTCTAGTTTGTCTATTTTTTCTTTTGTCACTTGTACTTTTAATGTTGTATCCAAGAAATCTTTGAATGTTCCAGCATCATGAAGATTTATGCCTATGTTTTTATCTGATAGTTTTATAGTTTTGCTCTTATATTTATGTCTGTGATACATTTTGAGTTATTTTTGTATGTGTGTGTCTGGTGTGAGGTAGAGATCCAACTTCATTCATTTTTTTATGTGGCTGTCCCATTGCTTCAGCACCCTTTTTGAAAAGACCATTATTTCCCCCATTAAGTTGTCTTGACATTCTTGTCAGAATAATCGACCATAAATGTCAGGGTTTATTTTTGGATTCAATTCTGTTCCATTGATCTACATGTCTGTCTTTCTGTCAGTACCATGCCATATTGATTACTATAGCATTGTAGTAAGTTTGAAATCAGGAAGTGGGAGTCCCCAACTTTGTTCTTTCTTTCAAGATTGTTTGTCTATTTTGGATTCTTTGCTTTTCCATAGGGATTTGAAGGTCAATTTGTCAATTTCTATAAAAAACTGAATGAGATTTTTATAGAGATTGTCTTTAATTTGAAGATCAATTTGGTATTACCTACTTATTAATATTGTCTTTAATTCATGAATGTGGAATCATTTTATTTAAGTTTTCTTTAATTTCAGCAGTGTTTTGTAGTTTTCCATCTATAGACTTTGCATTTCTTCTGTTAAATGTGTTCCTAAATATTTTATTCTTTTTGATGCTATTATAATGTAATTATTTTCTTAATTTCATTTTCACAGTATTCATTTCAAGTGCATGGAAATACAATTAATTTTCTTTTGTTGTTTTCTGCAATCTTACTGAACTTGTTTATGTATTTTTAGTGGTTGCCTTAGCATTTTCCATATGTAAATCACATTGTCTGTGAATAGATAGCCCTACTACTTCCTTTAATCTGCAGACCTTTTATTTATTTATTATTTTCTTGCCAAACTGTCCTGGCTACACCTTCCATTACAGTGTTGAACAGAAGTAGTGAGAGTAGACACCCTTGTTTTGTTCCTTGTCTTAGGGGAAAAACATTGTCTTTCACTGTTAAGTAGGATGTTAACTATGGTTTTTTTGTAGATGCTTTTTATTGGGTTGATAAATCTCCTAATTTCTACTTTCTTACCATGAAAGGGTGTTGAATTTTGTATGTGCTTTTTTCTTCTTATATTGGGATAATTTTTTGTCCTTTAGTCAGTTAATACAATATATTGCGTTATTGATTTTGGATTTTATATCAACCTTGTGTTCTAGGGATAAATCCCACTTGGTCATGATATATATTCCTTTTTATATGTTACTGGATTTACTTTGCTAGGATTTTGTTGAGAACTTTTATATCTATATTTATAACAAATACTGGTCTGTAGTATATTTTTCTTTTTCTTGTGATATCTTTGTCTGGTTTTGTTATCAGAATAGTAATGACCTCATTGAATTAGTTGGAATGTATTTCTTTCTCTTTTATGTTTGGGATAGTTTGAGAAAGAGTGGTATCAATTGGTTTTTAAATATTTGGTAGAATTAACCAGTGATATCATCTAGGCCTGGACTTTGTAGGAAGTCTTAATATTACTAATTTGCTCTCTTTACTTTTTAGGTCTATGTAGATTCCTTTGCCTATATTTTTTTCTTCTCTCCCTTCCAGGGTTCCCAAACCCTATCTCTCTGCCTGCCAGCTTCTTTTTTCCTTCCTGATTGTTGATCATTTAAAAAAATTGTCATAAAATATGCATAACATAAAATTTACACTTTAACCATTGTAAGTGTATAATTCAGTGGTAATAAGTACATTTATGGTGTAATGCAACCATTTATTGTATTGACTTCCAGAGCCTTTTCATCATCCCAAATAGATACTTCGTAGCCATTAAACAATAACTTTCCATTCCCACTTCCCAGGCCCTGGTAACCTCTATTATACTTTCTGTGTAATTTCTATGTAATTGCACTTATGTGAGATACCTAGAAATTCATATCTAATATCTAATAGTATCTGATAATATCTAATTTCTAGGTATCTCATATAAGTGGAGTCATATAACATTGTTTCATGCCTGGTGTGCCTCACTTAGCATGAGTGTCTTCAAGGTTCACCCACATTGTAGCATGTATCAGAACTTCATCCCTTTTTAAGGCTGAATAATATTCCATTATGTGCACATATCACATTTTGTTTACCTATTAGTCTTTTTATGGGTCACTTTTGGCCATGGCGAACGATGCTGCAGTGAACATTGGCTTAAAAGTATTTGTTAGAGTTCCTGTTTTCAGTTCATTGGGATATCTGCCTAAGACTGGAGTTCTTGGGTCACAGGGTAATTTTATTTCTAGCTTTTGAAGAACCTCCAAACGTTTTCCACAGCAACTGCACCATTTACATTCCCACCAGCAATACACAAGTGTTCCAATTTCTTTATATCCTCAGAAGCACTTGTTTTGATAATAACCATCCTAACGGATGTGAAGTGGTCCTGCCCACTTTTAATTACTTTTTCCTCTACTGCTGCCAGGGGGTGAATTCCTTTTATTTTATTATATAAAGCAAATTCTCTGACAGAACAGGGAGAAACTATCTATTATAAATTGGTGTACTTTTTAATTGTAAAACATTTCTAATGTACAGAAACGTAGGAGATCATAACCATCTGTCTTAAAATAAGATTTATGAGATCTTGTCATTTTGCTATATTTGTTTCATGGTTTATCTTTTATAGTTTATTTTTGCCTTGAGGTGAGCTTTCTACATTATCAATAGTTACTTGTCTATAAGCTAAATGAGACAATTAAAATATTTTTTCTCTACCAGGTCCAGAGCAAGTCCCACACCGTCAATATAGTTTTGTTGTTGTTCTGTTTTAATTCTTGCCCTGACATCTTTGTATCCAAAGACATTTTCCATATTCAGAATGAAGCTTTTCTTTATGTTTAGGAGATCCATTTGCAATGAGTCTTTTCACATTTCCTAAATTGCTTTAAAAAGTACCATCATTACAGTCTCCTAATAGGTATACCTTAGGAGCTCTACTTTTCACGTGAGGAAACTGAGGTTTGGAGGATAGAGGAAACGTAAATCAGCAGATGGAAAATATTAGCATTAAAAAGGAAGTATGAGAATATGGCAGTCACTCTTCTGAGAAGTAATGCTCACTTTTCTTATACTAACACTTGAATTCCAGGAAATCTTGTTGCTATCATCTTTAGCATTTAAATAAATCCTGTGAGATTATACTTGTTTACATGACTGAAACAGTTCTGGTATTTTCTAAGTACTTGAAACCACAGAGGAAGTCAGAGCAGCAAAATGTGAGGAGGCAAGCCCTGACTGGTGTGGCTCAGTTGGTTGGGCATTGTCCCACAAAGTGAGAGGTCACCGATTTGATTCCCAGTCAGGGCACATGCCTGGGTTTCAGGCCCAGTCCCTGGTTGGGGTGTGTGGCTAGAGGCAGCTGACCCATGTTTCTCTCACACATCGATGTTTCTTTCCCTCTTCCTTCTTTCTCTCTTTCCCTCATTCTCTAAGAATAAATAAAAAAAATGTTTTAAAAAATGTGAGAAGGCGAAACAAATGTAGAAGAGGACTACAGATAACAGGGTTCATATATTCTTTGGCAAAACTGATACACTAAAATGTTTGAAAGAAATACAATGCTTGGGTTTAAAGATGTTGCCAAAATTCCAGAAAGAATAGAAAGACCTCAGATGATAATGGTGATTGAAAAAATAAAAATATACATTAAAGTTTTTTCAGCTGAGGAAATTAATACTTCATATTTATTTAATGTTTTGTGGTTTATAAATATTTTATAATCATTATCTGATTTTATTATTATGAGTGCCCTGAAAAATGATTTTTCTGAATCCCATTTCATAGATTTTTTTTTTAAAGGAAGGGCACTACTTTTCATTGATCAGTTGCTATGTGATGTCCACTTTACAGTCTTAATCTCCTGCAATCATCATAACAACCAGGTGAATAGATATTATTATTGTCATTTTACAAATTAGGAGACTGGGATCACAAATACTAAGTGACCAGGCCAGATTTACACAGAGAAAAGCTGAGTAGGATCTCAAATTCAATTCTCTTTCTACCAGTAGTGTTGACTTTCAGAAATTCTTTATCTGAAACTATAAATCTGTGTTGTCTATTATGGTATCCTATTAGCCACATGTGGCTATTTAAATTTAAATTAATTAAAATAAAAATAATTAAAATAAAATAATATGTAAACATTATTTCACATGTACTCAGTGGCTACCATTATAGACAGTGCAGTTGTGGAACACTTCCATCATTGTAGAAGTCTGCTGAATAGAGGTGTTAGAAATACTATACCAAATGTCTCATATTTTTTTTACATGTGCATACACCAAAGAATGAACAAAAAAAGGTAAAGTCAAGAAAATAAGCTAGCAGAACACAAAGTGATACCAATGAACCCATTACTTATTTTGTTTATTTGAGGGGTGAAGCAAATTATTCTTGAGTTTGTATATAGCAGGCAAGAAGAAATAAAGAAAAGATCCTTTCATTTCAGCACACAGAAAGTAGCAGAGGTTGTAGGGAGGATGTATTGGTAAGTGTGGTAGTTAGTGAATAAGTATTTGAGTGTCCATGGGATGCTTAGTTCTAAACTAGGTGCTGGAGGGTACATATTAAAAATAGACATGGTCTAGTGCACAGTTTGTGGATCCTATGATTTTTCAGAACTCCCAGAAAAGCTGACAAAGAATTGCCTCATGCACTGCACAAGAAACATACAGATAAAACCATTCATACCGTCAACACAGTCATACAGAATATTGGCTATTATTTTCTTTCTCAACAAATGTGGGAGATAGATTGCCTCAGGCAAAATAGTATTTTACACATGGTTTCCCAAAAGCCCTGTGCATATTTAGAGCTCTTCTCAAAATGTTTGCATTTGTTCTTCCAAAAAGAAATTTGCATGACATTTTAGAATTGCATTCTGTCTAGAAAGCAAATCCTAGCTTTTCATATTTAAATTCAAAGCTTTCTGATGTAAAATCTGCCAGGAAAATGTATGTTCCAAATTACCTTCTTCTCAGAGCACAGCAGACTTTTCTTTCACCATTAAAATAATTTTGGGAAAAAATTCCTAACATCATGCTATCCTTTCTTGTTTGAGAAAAGCATTGATGGTGACCCAAGGATCCGCCTGCTCTACTTTTAGAAAATTGAGACTGGATTCCATTTTGATGGGGCT
Organism: Mormoops blainvillei; assembly: GCA_004026545.1. Taxonomy (NCBI): domain Eukaryota; kingdom Metazoa; phylum Chordata; class Mammalia; order Chiroptera; family Mormoopidae; genus Mormoops; species Mormoops blainvillei. The sequence goes on along the minus strand of PVJD01016275.1, from coordinate 14,710 downwards.
GTCCAGAGACAGAGTCATGTGCTGTTACTGGCTAGCCATTTAATATTATAGTTGTTTCATATAAAAAAATTCTTTACTATCAAAGTAGTTGCTGGTCAATATCATTAACAAAGATTGGTGAATTACTCAGGTTGTATAGAAGGACTCTTGTTAATCCCTCAAATTCACTTTCCAAATAGACTACAGGGCATTATCATCAATGGTTTATAGCTATGATCCTTTGAATTTTTCATTTTGGGGCATAATTTCTCTTATTCAGGTATCAGTGAACAATTGCTCAGCATCCTTCCCTTTAAAACTCTGCAGCAAGTTAAAAAAAATTCTAGTTCTTTTGAGGTTTTTTTTTAACATAATGTACATTGTGGAGTATTTACTATAATAAATTCTAATGTAACTAGGCTCAAGAAACAGTTATGATTTGGTGACAGAGAAAAATTGGGGGGTCTGGAGCCAGTAGTATGGTTATTTGGTATGGTAGATTGTTGCAGTAATATTCCTGCCACCTTTTAGCCAAACCCATACTGACTCTGGACTTGGTCATGTGACCTGCTTTGATCAATGGGATGATAGCAGATGTGACACTACAGCAATTTGTTAAGTGCTTGTATATTTGGGATGTCCCCTGTCTTGATGCTCTTCGGAACTCTGAGACCACCATGAGAAGCAGCCTGGCCTAGGGGATGATAGACCATATGGAGCAGATACCAGCAGGCTCAGCTGAGGTCCCTTTAGACTAACCAAGATGGTAACCACTACACATGTGAGCGAGGCCATTTGGCCCCAGCCAAGTCACAAGGTGACTTCAAAGATCAGTCAAGATGGCTCAAGGTAGCTGCACCACCTGGTTAACTCAAAGAACAACCTTTTGGTTTGGTTGATCTCTAGTATTTGTTTTATATTACCTAATTTCTGCTTTTATCTGTACTGCTTCTTTCCTTCTATTCTCTTTGGCTTCTTTTTTCTGCCTTCTTGAATTGGATGCATAACTTATTAATTTTAAGTCTTTTAAAGAAGTTGAGAAAACTTGCTCTAAAAGTATAATTGAAAGGATTTGGTGGTGAATTGGATGTCGGGACTGAGGGAGACAGAAACATCACGAAAGACTCCCAGGTTTGAAATGCATTTAGACTGGCATTTCCTTTGCTCTAAAAATTCCAGATAGGTTGACCTTGTTTGTGTCAGTCAGTTCAGGTGTAATAGAAGTCTATTAAATCCTCAGATGGTAGGTAGCTTTTTTTTATCTCTTTGTAAGATTAGTATAACAATAGTACTGATCTAACAGGATGGCTTGAGAATTAAATGAGGTAATATTTGTAAAGCATTTGACAGGCATACTAAGTGTTAGCTTTATTATTATTATTATTATTATTATTAGGCAGACATAATGCAGATCCCAGCATGGATATTCTTTCATTGAGTACCAAAATTTATCTTGCAGGGCCTCCCTCCAAAGTGGGGAAACTAAGGCTTGGTGTAGAGTTAACTGAAATGCATCTCAAACCTACCACAAGCTTGCAGAATTCATATGTTCTTAATTCAGTACCTTGTTTTTATTTTATATTTAAGCCATGTCCTCATTGTGTTCATTAAATCTTATCAATCAGCATCACTGTTCAATGGCTCTTTTTCAAAAAAGATTTTTATGTATTTATTTTTAGAGAGAGGGAAAGGGAGGGAGAAAAATAGGGAGTGAAACATTGATGTGGGAGAGAAGCATTGATCAGTTGCCTCTCATATATGCCCTGACTGACCAGGGACTGAACCTGCATCCCAGGAAGGTGCCCTGACCAGGTATCAAACTGGTGACCTTTTGCTTTGCAAGGTGATGCCCAACCAACTGAGTCACAGAAGGCAGGGCCTGTACAATGGTTCTTCGTGACTCTGTTCTATTCTGCATATGAAGAAATGGAGATACCATGGATTCTGCAGTTAGCGATGACATTCAGAGGCGGATTTAACAGGGGTGCACTGGGTGCACTGGGCGCACCGGGCGCATGCCCTGGGCCCCGACTTCTGAAGGGCCCCGCAAAACCCCAACTTTACACTTTTTTCTAATGACACCAGGTTTGGTTTCATATGTGCAATTTTAATTATGTACAAGTTAACAATCGGCGGTAAAACCTGACAGTATGTTTAAATATTTTCTCCTGTGCCCAGGGCCTCAACTGACCTTAATCTGCCTCTGGGCCCAGGGCGTAGGCCCAGGGTGCACCCCCAGTGTGCCTGCCATTAAATCCACCTATGATATTGAAATTAAAAATCTGTATTCTGCATTACTGTTTAAGCTCTGAATACTTGATTTGTACTGAAAATTTCCCAAGTCACTTAAAATATGAAATGAATATTTTTTAACTATCCCTTTATTTTCAACAGGCAGGGTTTGGCCTGTGTCCTTTCGGACTGGTTTTGTCCATCCCCCATGCCCTCTCCTATAGGAAACTGGGGTCTCTGTGGCCAAGGCAGGATGCTGATCCCTTTCTTCTAGGTTTGTGGCACCTGCAGCTTTGTCCAGGACCAGACTGCTTGGCTCTTTGTTCCTGAATTCTATTGCCCTTCAATTCTGTTAAATTGTAACAGAAAGTTACTCTTCTTTCTGTTGTAGGAAACTATTTCCCTTTTCCCACTGGGCACTCGCAGTAATTACAATTCTTTATTTTAACACATTGCACAAGCATGAGGTCTTGTGTTTGTACCAACACTTAGCTCTTTTTATTAACTTCTATGCTGCTTCCAACAGGAATGCCCTTAATTCTCTTTGAGGTAGATGGAAGATACGCCTCACTTCAGGCTCCATGGCTGCAACAGTATATTGGACAGTGCCAGGTGCCCTGTTGGTGCCCAACAAATAAACTCTAACGCTGATGAGAATGAGCAGGCAACAGGAGAGTCATCCATCAACTCTCCGTCATATAGTATTGAAATAGAGTGACTGTGGCGTAGAAGGCAAACCTGTGCAGTCTCCGTGGAGGTCTGGGTGGTGTACTGGGCACAGATTGTGTTAGTTAAATCTCGCTGCAAGTGAAATACCACCACACCCCACCTTTGATTAATGCACCTGATTATTGCTGGCCAAAAGAACACAGCTCATGTATCTCACTGACCTGTTACAGATTTCCGGCTTGGTTTGATGTTCCCCTGTATACCACAGAAAAGGTGGGTGACAGGGATACCTCCACCCTGTAACATAGTTAAAGGCCTTCCTGATCTCATGCCACTTTTGGTACATGTGCTTTGTAGCTTATGAAACAGACCTTGCCTCAACTAAGATCTCTGTTGGCAAAGTTGAAATACAGAAATATTCAGTGATTTATTTTATCTCTTTGAGCCTATGAATAGCAAACCAGCAACCAACCCAGGAGCTGCTAAACCATCTAATCAACATTTCTGCCTGAATATGGCCTCTGGAACTGAGTTTCTTTTCCTGGTTTTGCAGATTTCTTCATCTTCTGTTATTCTCTTGATAAAAACTATAAGTCATCTTAAATAAGGTAACTAATTTTATTTCATTTCTAAAAAAATTTAGGTTTTTCATTGTACCACTTAAAAGTGCCCTAGATGTCACTCTCACAAAGCCTTTTGCGTTGAATGGAAGCTACTGTGAACACTGTTTTTTAACAGAGAAGACCGTGTTCTATCATAATAGTAACTACTGCCACTGAAATAATTTTGAGATGCCATAGTCAGCTTTCAGTCTCAGGTGCCATAAATACAAGAGCCTTATTCTTCAAGTGCTTTAAGGAAAAATTGTGATTACGGTTTCTTCTATGGTTGCCTCGATTTAGAGCCTGAAATTCTTTAAAAGCACCTTCCAGATTTGATCGGTGGAGGGAAATTCCATCTGGGCAGTTCTTCTGTGCAGGATCTGGGAGTGGTGCTAATGGGAAAGGGGGCTGGGAGTGGAGATTCTTACAGTTGGAAGAAATAACTACTTAAAGCAAATGCTAATGATTTAAAATGTTATTCCTTCTGTGCTTTTAGAAAAAAAATAAAATTAAAGTAATAAAGGCTCACAGCCTGTACCTCATCTCCAGTCACTCCACTGAAATTCCCAAGAGGGTCTCGGCTCCCCTCTCCTCCCTTTAAAAATGGTGGACCTGGAACCACTTACAGGAGAGGTTTAATAAGAGGCAAATGTGTTTTATATTTTGTATCTTGTTAAGTGAAAAAAGATGGATTCTTGCAAGTAGTCTCTTGGTGCAGATTTGAGTGGTCTGTGCATGCAAACATGGGGATGCCTCGCCAGCTAGCATCTCTGTTCTGGTCCCCCTTGGCTACTTAAGATACCCCCTCCCATGCCACATCTCCCCCCCAACAACCTCACCCCAGAGCCAGCAGAGATGAAATTGCTTCATTTGTAGAATGGATCTGCAGATCCAGGAAACTTGTTTCTATCTGATTTGCTGATAATTTACTCTTCATTTGATTTGGGGGGATGGAAAGAAGTTGCGGGGCGGGGGGAGCCCAGTCTCAGCTCACCTAGCCTTTCCTCAAGGAAAGAAGGATTGCTGTGTAGGTTGAAGAAAATCATCATTGAAAGCAACTGAAAAATTAATAAAGATTTACGTGAAGCTTGCACATTTATTAGCAGAAAAGCAGGAAAACCTTGCACCTGTGACGAAGTGACAAAAAAATTCTTCACTTAAGTAGCTCATTGGAAACTGGGAGAGGAAGAATGATTTAATAAATATATATTTTATCTTAGATATATAATTTTACAATGAGACACATTGCCTTTCTGGCAATTTTTTTATGACCTTTGGGTGCCAGATAGCGCCATTCCTGCTGTCTGCTTTTGCTATTCAGCGTTGAGGAAGCCCATTATATCTGTCTTTGATCCGGAGATCAGGATTGCTAAAACTGATGGCCACAATTAAAGACAGTCCTGTTGAAAAGCTGACCTCTGTCTGCTCTCAACTGCATGTAAACTTTTCAATATGGATGTAATTTGGTATTAAATTACCCATGCTTTATTGCTTTTTAGTACAGCCCTGTCTGTTGGCTTTTAAAGATAAAGGTAACATAAAAGAAAAATTGTGGTGTCTGCATAATTATGTAATTATAAACTTGTTTTCCTACATTCAGAAAACCCTTTATGTGTGTGTGCATCTATTGAAAAGTAATAGACTGGTAGGATTGGAGAAGAAGCCTTTATATATATTTTTTCTCCTGATCCGTTCAACTTGGACATATGCTGTGCAAGATAGGTCACTGTATTTGACTATTTTAATCTTGGTTTTCAGAGGGTATTCTTGATTTAGGAGTGAGATAGTTTTGTAAAAAGATGTTGCTATGTTTATTCTTTAGAATTGGCCAAACCAGACTGGAGTTTGTGCCAGAGCTCTGAGGCAAAACCTACCTCTTCCACCAAAGATTGGTCCTAATCCTAGCAAAGTGATAATATCCCACTGGAATAAGCTCTTGGATAATTTAAACCTCATTATGCTTGAAATTTAAAATGATGGTTTGAGTTTTCTCTTTTAACGTTTTTTTTGGGGTCGAATTCTGCTGAGGGGAACTGAGAACAAACTAGGAATCATGGAGCAGATTTTCCTTTTGTATTACAGAACTGCCTGCTCCTCTCAGTTCTACTAGCTACTGCTGTTATTTCAGCCGCGAAGAGCGGAAGCTATCAGAGTTTGGTATAGGTTTCTAGAATTGCATTTTCTGAATAGAAATACAATATCTGTTTGGAAGGATGGTTGAAATCACAATACCATCATAAAACTTGGAGGAAGACACACTCTCAGACCTCTGGAAACGTGCAATAATTTTGTGTGTAAATGGACATTTTTGAGCTTCCTTCTTCTTGTTAAATGTTCCATGGCAAGATTTTCCAGTAGAACTGCATAAAAAGCCAAGCAGATAAAAAACTGAGATCAAAACAAACAACCCAAGGGAAGCCAAACAGGCTGCTCCAGATACCTTAAAACATAATAAAGCAAAGATTTCAAGTTGGGGAAAAGTGTCTGCAGAGTGGGGGCCAGTCTATCTCTCCCTCCTTGTCAGACCTCCATTGAGTTATGTGTCTAGTCTGCTGCCCTTCCCCCCAAGCCTGATCCTCTGGGCACACTGAAGAATTGCATCCTGACCAATGTTGTAATTCATCTGGTTGTGCTATAAAAATTGCATCCTGTGGAAAACATATGCTATATACACTTTTATTGGCTCTCATGCAAAGAGGTAATTCCAGAATATCGAGGAAGTGTTGAAAATAGATTCCATGCTAGATTTAATTTCCCACCCCCATCAACCTCCCCACCCCCAACATAGCTGGCTTTAGGGACTGAGACCAAAGAGAAGGCTCAGCTTCAAGTAACCTTTCGTCAAGCTACTGTTTGAATAGGGCTCATCCTTTTTCTTCCTTTCCTCTATAATGGATCTTCTTTCCTCTGAGGCTGCTAGTAGCAATGATGAGATGGCTGGAGCATTAGATACAGTAGAGGTGGGGGGCTTAAAGGACTATGGGGCTAAATCTGAGCTGTCCAAGATGGTAGACATTAGCCCCAGGTGGTTATTGATATTTAAATTAATTAAAATAATTAAAATTCAATTCCTCAGTCAAACCTGCTACATTTCAAATGGTCAATGGACACACGGGACTAGTAACTACAAACTTGCAGAGTACAGATACAGAACATTTCCGTCACTGAAGAAAATTCTATTGGAAAGAAATGGGCTAGTCAGATTTGGAACATCAGCCTCATTCTCATCTTGGCTAAGTCACTGCACCTAACTTTACTCATCCGTCAATGAGAATATTAACAGTATTGATTTCTTTATGTGATTATTGGGGTAATTAAATGAGGTAATACATGTGCTAGACTTTGTGCAGTGATTGAAATAATCTACCTCTGCTTTGTCCAATATGGTAGCCATTAGCTACATATGGCTATTGAACACTTAAAATGTGGCTAATATGATTAAAAAAAACAACCCAAAACTAAAGTTCTAATTTTTATTTACTTTTAATTAATTAAAATTTAAATATCCACATGGAACTACCGTACTATTCACTGCAGATCTAGAATAGAACACTTGCTCAGTAAACATTACCTTTTGTTTTTATTGGTTCTTCCACCTTTGTGGTTTAAGTGAGAGAATTTTCATGAAAGCGCTAAGTAAATACTACATATTTAACATATTTTTCACCATGCATTAAATTTATTTATAAATATGAGATGTTTAAACAGAAGAGTTATGATTAATAAGAATTATAAGGCATTATGAAATAGTAAAGGACCAAGTAATAAATTTGTCTTCTGCTTAAATGCTCCAATAAGTTTCAGTTCTAAGGTTAAAATGTATGTTAATTCAGAAGACTAGTGAGAAGATCATTATTTTTCTTTTTGTCTTCCTTAATTTTACTTGTTACCGTTAACATATAGACCAAATTTGATATTTTTTAAAAGGCTATTGGATCAGCTACATTATTTTCTAGCATGAATAATTTACAGTCTAGCAGTATCCTTGTTTAATTTTTCATGTAGCCACAAGTTTGGGGAAAAACAGAATCCTCTCTTTTTAAATGCAACTCTGTGAAGCTGTCCAGTGGAAGAGGGTCTCTGGTGCCAAAATGAAGGGTTTTAGCCACATCTGCAAAGCAAGCAGACCTGCTTTTGATTTTCTTACTTGTTGAGTTAGTTTGGAGCAGTATCTATAAAAATTCACTTATTTGATTGTGAGCTCTCTTGTATTGTTTTGTGGGAATTTGTCCTGCCTTCTCAACTAAATCATAAGCTTCCTGAAGGCAAAGCCCCAGGACAGAAATAACCTGACCTTTTTAATCTTAGGAAAAATATCCCATTTTATCCTGAAACATTTGGTAAAAATTATAGTGTCTATTTAAAAAAAATATTATCAATTAAAGTTAGGTATGCAAGAGAAGCTCCTATTTGAGGTAACTTTAAATATCTAGTTTTGTAAAAGATCTGAGAATAATTTAGCTCCTTCTACTAAAATATTCCACTGGATATCATGATCCATATGCAGTTTAGCATTTCTTTAGCATAAAAAAAAACAAACCTAAACATTTTTTTGGGAAATTCACCAGAAAAGCCAATCGTAAGAGAAATGTGCCTACTCAAATAGGCTTAGACCTGAACTTAGAATTTTAGAGCTGAAAGGGACCTCAGAGCTCACATGCTGTGGTACTGCAGAGGTTAATTAACTGACTAATGATTACACAGAACAGATCAGGTTCATGTTGACTCTAAAAGGACAACTTTACTTGGCAGTGTAGACCCAAGACATGATTCACTTAAATAAAAATGCATCATGAGCTCAGTGCTAGTTTAACCCCAATTGTTACAATTGTGCTATCTTGTGGACCCTGTGCTACATTTTTATTAATCCCTAACTCCTTATTGAGATTACTTTATTTAAATGTCATCACCCAGCTCTAAAATATGCTTTCAAAATAACGGTGGTATATTGAGAGAAAAAAAGGAAGCAGTAGAAGCCAACTTCTGTTTGATATGTAGACACATTTCAGTCCACTGGGCCCCTGGTGGTGGTACTGAGGCAGGCTTTACAACCAGGTCCGGACATCCCAGCTGTCAGAGGGGGACCGCCATCACCACTGGCAGGGTTGTGCCTTTGGAGGCATTTGGGTCATCGGTAGAGTAGGATCAGAGAAAAGTATAAAAAATGAGATGAAGCAAAAGGGTCTATAAACTAGTCTTGTGATGCAAGGTGGGGTGGAGGAAGCCCCTGGCATTAGACAGAGAGAAGATCAGAGTCAGTTAATAAGTTTGGGGTGCTGGCGACTGAAACCAGATCACTGGTGGCTGTCAGCTGGAGAGGGGTGTTATCCCAGGTGGATGGTGACCTGGTCATCTCTGCTACAGCATGTGCCTTAGTATTCATTTCTTTCCACTCCTGTTCACTTTTTTTCAATCCTTTGTCGAAAGACAGTGAAGGGTTGGCCTTTTCTCCCCCATGCTGCTGCAGGTAAAGGCAGAGACTGGTGGTGCCAGCCTTAATTCCCCAAAGAAAGGGAGATCCAGATTTATGTGAATACCTTTAGTTCTGAAACAAGAAAAGATAAAACAGGTTACATTCATGTATTCATGAAGCAGGCAGTGTGTGTATTGGAGAATTCTGTACAAATTCACTTATTGTTCCATCCCTCTTATTTCTGAAGACCCTGTGCTCATTTTCCCTCAATAACATAAAAGCAGTTTTAGCACAACTGAATTTCCAGGTTTAAAATGAGGTATCCACAGATCAAAAATGCCCTTTATGCGTGTTTATATGCAACAAGTTGATTAGAAGATCAGTGTGATTCCACTTGGGAACAAAAGTTTTTTCTGGTTTATGAGTTTTGTTTGTTTGTTTGTTTTTGTTTTTTAATCAGTAAAACTAAAGGACATCTTCAAGCTAGAAGAACTGTGGTCATGGGTCAGAATTTTGACATCTTCATAAAGATGGTGAACTGTGACAAACAGCCAATTTTCTTGGTCTGTATCACTTGTATTACTTTTCCATTGATAGTTGTTCTATCTTTAATAGCTAGAATGACAACTCTTTAGGGGACTGGGGAAAAACTGGGTCTAGAAACAGTAGTCCTCAAATGTTTGAATGTCTGTAAATTATCCAGGGGACCTGTTTAAAAAAAATCAGATCACAGTTCAGTAGGATTGGAATCCATGAATCCATGAATCCCTAACTTATATAAGTAGCCCAAGTGATTCTAATCTGTAGCCACACTTTGAGAGGTATTAGTCTAGGACAAGGGTGAGCAAACTACAGCCTGTGGGCCAAATCTAGCCCCTTGTCTGTTTGTGTAATAAAGTTTTATTGGAACTCTGTCACCCTCATTTATTTTTGTGTTGTCTATGGATATATTTGCACTGTATTGGTAGAGTTGAGTAGTTGTGACAAAGACTTTATAGCCCGCAAAACTTAAAATACTTACTATCTGCCCCTTTGGTGTAGGAGAAGAGAAAAAATTTCAACTTGTTTATGAAAGTCAACATAGGTATGTGTGTGTTTCTGTGTAATATGTGCATGTATATATATATATATATATATATATATATATGTATGTATGTATAGCACACATATGATATTTTAAATGCCTACTATTAGTTTACCCATATAAAAGGTATGTATAAAAGGGTAGATGATTTGGTTCAAGGGCTAGAGGTTGGATGTGGTGCTGTTTCAGTAATTAAATATGCGGGCAGTAATGTAGGAGCTAGTAGTGTTATCTCTGGTTACACAGATAATGATCCAAGAGCTGGGCTCTATTATGTATTGGGCCTGTGATTGTGGACAAGGTACTTCAGCTCTCTATCCTCAGTTTCCTGATCTGTGAAAAGGGAATGATAGTATTTTAGTACCTACTTGTGGGGGTGGAAGGATTAAAAAAGATAATGTAAGTGAAGTATGTGGGATTGTGTCTGGAACATGTTAAGTACTCAGTGAATGAATGCTGGCTCTTTGAAAGAGGGGTGTCCAACCTTTTGGCATCTCTGGGCCACACTGGAAGAAGAGGAGTTATCTTGGGCTACACATTAAATACATTGCAACACATAATCACAAAAAAACTCATAATGTTTTAAGTAAATTTACGATTTTGTGTTGGGCTGCATTCATAACCATCCTGAGGCACATGCGACCTGCGGGCCACAGGTTGGATAAGATAAGGACTGAGAAGACCCTGTGTGCATTATTATAATTTCTTTAATCTACAGTGAATCACTGATGGTGGATATGATACAAATGCCCATTTCATATGCAATTGTGAAAATATCTCCCTATAATCTAACAGCTATTTTCTTTCTGCTGTGGATATTAACTATGAGCTAAGTGGTTAGTAAACACACACGCTCGCACAAATCCTGAAAACACAAGATTCAGGTTAAATATTGTCTTCAGCCTGTTTAGAAAGGAGAATGAATTTGGCCTTGATGAGGAAAGAACAAATAAAAATATCAGCATCATTATCACAAATTTCTCCTGTGTCCTGCAAGCATGGGTGGTTCTCTAGAATCACCCCCCTACCACCTTTATTTTATCTCAACCAGTGATTCTCAGTGGGGTACAATTTTACCTTCCCACTGAGGGTGTTTTTGATTGTCACAGCCAGGGAGTATTGGGAGGAAATGCTACTGGCATGTAGTGAGTAGAGGCCAGGGATGCTGCTAAACACCCTATAGTTCACTCGACAGCACCACCCTGACCCCTCCAGGCTTATGTAGTCCAAATTATCATTAGTGCCACTGTTGAGGAAACCTGATTCCTGGGGAGATAAATCCAGGGCCTCCAGTTTCTGGACTAGCTTCTGGCATAGGTATGCCATGACTAGTAATTATAATTCATTTCTTTTCAAAGGTTTTATTTTATTTTTTTTATTTTTAGAAAGAGGCAAAGGGATAGAGAAAGAGAGGGAGAGAAACATCAATTGGTTACCTCTAGCACATCCCCAACTGGAGACCCGGCCTGCAACCCAGACATGTGTCCTGACTGGGAATAGAACTAGTGACCTTTCAGTTCTCAGGCAGGTGCTCAATCTACTGAGCCACACTGGGCAGGAGAAACGCTTCTTTTTTTTAGCCTTTCCACTAATTGACTGCTTTGTTACCCTAGAAAGTATACTTCCCATTTAAAAGCAGTTTACCAAAGTAAAATGTATTCACCTGAGGGAAGGTTATAACAGAGAAGTAAAAATTCAATCAGGATATGGTCCACAGATTTTTGAAGGTGAATAAGTTCTTACCTTCATAGTCATCCAGTCCTGCTTACCAACAACCACAGTGATGTCTAATGATTGCAAGTGTCTTACACCAAAAACTATTTTTAATTTTAATCATTGCATATTTATTTTAATGCATATATTTAATTATTTACATATCATTATGTATTAAAATAAAAATGAGGCTATTAAAATTAAAATTCTACTAGTATTTAATAAAATAAATATTAATTAGAAAATTACAATTGACATTAAAACTTTGTCCTAAAGGTTAAATTTTGTAAACATATTTAAGTTTTTAATAGTGAGCTGTAATCACAAGAAATATTAGCTAATAGTTCAGTGGCACAGGATATGGCAGAGCCACAAAGGCAATGTTAAAATTTCTGAGATCTGGGGAACCCTAGTGTTAATGTAATCCCCCTGCTATTTTACACCTGGGGACAATTTTAATAACGATTTATAAAGCGTTGTCTAGCTTATCTATTAGCATGAAATAAAATACTCCAAGGCTAGGGGCTTCAAACACTGGTAACATTCATTTTGCTAATGAGTCTACAATTTGGGCAGGGCTTTGTGAGGACAGCTCATCTCTGCTTTTCTGTGTCAGTTGGGATGGTTGAATGGCTGGGGACTGGAATCTTCCAGAAACTCTATCACTCACATATCTGGTGGTTGATGCTGGCTGCCAGTTAGGGCCTCAGCAGGAGCTGTGGTCAGAACACCTGCCTGTGGTCTCTCCATGTGGTGTTTAGCTTCCTCACAACATGGTGTCTGAACCCCAAGGGTGAGTATTAAGACAGATCAGGCAGAGGCTGTTTTACCTTTTATCACTTAACCTCATATGTCATGCAGCATCAATTCTGCCACAGTCATAGCAGATGGAGACAGTCCCTGCCTCTCAATGAAGGGCTGTCAATGTCACATCGTTAGAATAACCTGTGAGATGAGATTTATTGTTGCCACCATCTTTAGAAAAATAGTCTGCTGTAAGCACCATGTATACAGGGTGGGGCAAAAGTAGCTTTACAGTTGAGTACACGAAACATGGAATTTTTTTTACATTATTGTTTATTAATTATTACTTTTCACACAAACAACTGTAAACCTACTTTTGCCCCACCCCATGTATTAGTATATTTAAATTCTTGCTACCATTGTGTGTGAACTCTTTTGTGACCCTCCCCACCCCTACTCTTTCCCCCATAATGAAATTAAGGCTTAGAGAACTTAAGTGACATGCCCATTAAAACACATAGCTAGTTTGCAGCTGAAACAAAGTTAAAACAGTCTGGGGGACCAGGGATGACATTCTTTACCAGGTTGCCAAGTTCACAGGGCTTCTTCTTCTATTCTCCCTTATCTGTTCACCAAGACAATTGCCTTCCCTCCACCTGGGACCATTCATTGTGCAGTTGTGGAAGAGGTCCAGATACCTCTTAGAAACAAAGAACCTCTTACACCTCCCCCAGATGTCATTAAAACATATACTTTGGTAAGAGGCTATTTATTGTTTTCAGTCAAAGGAGCTTGATTTTTTTATCTTTATTTTATTTTTTAAATTTGAAAAGAGCTTATTGATCATCTGAATAGTATTATGGGTCCGAAGGAGTTATTGAAATTAGCAAAGGAAAATGTTATATATACTACAGGATCAAACTTGTACAGCTATGATATCCATCTGTATCTAAAGGCAAAATGAATTTAGTAAATGGGTTGACTGGCAAATGTTGAAGCAAAAGGATGGAGTGCATGAGGTAAAAAATGGCATAAAATATGCCCCCCTAATTAATTTGAAGCTTATTTTAGAGGAAGTACTGTTGTATTCTTATTGGTTCTGACAAATTGGAAACTATAGACCAACCATCAATTGCAATAGATTTGTAGTTTAGCAGCTTAATTTCTTTTAGGCACTAAGACTAGAGGTCAGAAGTATTCCTAATGCAGAGATAATTGTGTTGACCATGATTTCTTGAATCCTTAAAATGTTTCAAAATTCTAAATTATTAAATATTTCAAATAAAATACAAAAATAATACTCATAACCTACCACTTAGCTTTGATGGATCTTTGCCATATTTATTGTTTCACTTTAAAAAACTAAGATATTCCATGTAGGAAATTACTATGAACAACTGTATGCCAAGAAATTTGAAAACCTAGGTGATATGGACAAATTTCTAGAAAAATACAGTCTTCCAAAGCTGAATGAAGAAGAAGCAGAAAGCCTGAGTACACTGACAACAGTTGGTGAAATTGAAACAGTAATCAAAAAACTCCTGGCACACAGAAACCCTGGACAAGATGGTTTCACAGGAGAATTTTACCAAACATTTAAGGAGGCACTAACCCCTGTCCTTCTCAGACTATTCCAAAAAATTCAAGAAAAGGGAAGACTCCCAAACTCTTTTTATGAGGCCAGCATCATCCTAATCCCAAAACCGATAAAGACACAACAAAGAAAGAAAACTACAGGCCAATATCGCTGATGAACATAGACGTTAAAATCTGCAACAAGATATTGGCAACCCACATCCGGCAATACCTTAAAAAGATCACACGCCATGATCAAGTGGGATTCATCCCAGGGATGCAAGGAGAGTACAATATTCACAAATCAAAAAACATAATAGATCGCATAAAATGAGCAAAGACAAAAATCACATGATCATATCAATCGATGCGGAAAAGGCATTTCATAAGGTACAGCACCATTTATGATAAAAACACTCAGCAAAGTGGATATAAAGGGGGCATACCTCAACATAATAAAGACCACATATGAGAAACCTACAGCCAACATCATGCTCAACGGACAAAAACTAAAAGCTTTCCCACTAAGATCAGGGAACAAGACAAGGGTGCCCGGTTTCAACACTTCTGTTCAACATAGTATTAGAAGTTCTAGCCACAGCTATCAGAGAAGAAAAAGAAATAAAAGGCATCCAGATTGGAAAGGGGGAAGTAAAACTGTCGTTGTTTGCAGACCACATGATAGTGTGCATAGAAAAC
>PVJD01016274.1:0-21648 GCA_004026545.1 Mormoops blainvillei | reverse complement strand
ATTTATTTATTTATTTATTTATAGAGACGAGAAGGGAGGGGGAAAGAGAGGGATAGAAAGATTGACGTGAGAGAGAAACATGGATCGGTTGCCTCTTGTACGTATCCTGACCAAGGACCAAACCTGTAACCCAGGCCTGTGCCCTGACTGGGAATTGAACCGGCGACTTTCCACTTTGCGGAACAACACCCAACCAACTGAGCCACGCCGGTCAGGATTAATTAAGTAATTCACAGATTATATACACTTTGCTGCTGAATGCAGGAAGAAAGAAATAAACTAGCATTTCTGTCCAGGATAGCAATGAATCATTCATCCTAACACCTAAATTATATTGTAAAAACTACATGAATAACAGCTTATAGTTTTGTTGCAGTCCATTAAGCAGCTATTTCTCTTGGTAAAAATGCACTGAACAGATACTGAAATACTTCTGCACAATAAAACTAGCTACATTAATCATGAAGCTTTCTTCCTAACTGATAAATTGCTTATAAATACATGTTTGGGGGACAAAAGTTTTTAAGAAAAATATGCATAGCAATTAAAGTGATGAATTATGGTATAATAATAGAATTTGTAAAACTTGAGCCATTAAGATGACCCTGCAAGTCAATCTTGAAGTTTCTCTTGGATGTGCCAGTAATTTAACTTTTATCTTGGTAGCATGTGACATTGCAAATTCAGGAAAATACATGTAGATGGTCATTAGATTGTTGGACTAAACATGATAAAGATCTGAAAATCCCTAAACACTATAAGCATGGGCACCCTTAGGGAGATTTGTTTCCTTTTCCTCTGACCAAAGACTAGTATTAATGTACCCAACAGGAACCACTCCTTTAGCGAGGGTCCTAGAGTGGTGATGGCATGGGACCCAGGCGTCCACGATCCAAGACAGATATGTACTATAATCAGGAAACATACTCTCACTCTTACGAGCTGCTGAGATGAGATCTTCAGGTTTACGCCACAGCACAATTTAACCTCAGCTGACCGAAATGCACAGGTATAGACAGGCTGGGGATACTACAATTTCACTGAGTAAACAGCCATGATGCTCAAAATTAGTCATCTCTTAATCTAAAACACCAAAAACAGGTTATGGATTCACATTTGAGGATTTAAAAAGACTTTCTTGGTACTTGGTTCTCTTCCATTCAGCCTTTCAACACTATCTGCAGAACACCTGCAATGTGGCCAGCACCGGGGCTATCAGCTTGGCTCTCGCGCCCAGCTGTCAGCGTGAGGGCACAAACACTGCCTGCTCCCATCTGTGTTCCCGTTACCCAGCACAATGCCAGGCACAGGGTATAGGTGCTCTGGGAAAGGCTGTCGCTTGCCGAAATAAGTTTTAAAAGGCAGTGAGCCCTGGCTGGTGTGGTTCAGTGGACTGAGTGCCAGCCTGCAAACTGAAAGGTCGCCGGTTCGATTCCTAGTCAGGGCACATGCCTGGGTTGCGGGCCAGGTCCCCAGCTGGGGGTGTGTGAGAGGCAAGCACACACTGATGTTTCTCTCCACTTCTTTCTCCCTCCCTGCTCCTCTCTCTAAAAATAAATAAAATCTTAAAAAAGAATGGCTGTGAACATTTGTACAAAGTGCAGAGGTCATAAAAGAGGACTACTTAAGTGTGCCTGGGAAAACCAAAAGGAATTATCTTTTGAGCAGACTTGAAAGAACAGGAGTTTAGAGTCCTAGTTTCTTGGGAGAGAAGACAGCGCACACAAAGGGACACACGTTTGGCCTGGCATTTCAAATCATTTTGCCACCAATGGTATATTTGAAAATCTAGTAGCAATCACATTGATTAGACTTAATGGAGTCCCTTCTGTCATCCTCTCCCAACATAGGCTGGAATGTGGGCTGACGTCAGTGGCAGTACAACCCAGCGTTTATGAACATGGACTCTGGAGGCTGAGCACATAGGTTTGAATCCTGTTTCTGCTACTTTCCAGCTTAATCTGTCTGTGCTTTGTTCCCTCATGTGTAAAATGAACATTATGACGCTAATGCTTTGCAGGATGTTGTGCAGAGTCAATTCAAAATATAAAGTACTTACACCATTTCTACATGAAGGTGTTGGTTAGAGGGTAAGGCCGGAGAAAATTCACCAGTGAAATCTCAGGTCTCTGTCTATGACCCAATCCTTCACAGCATTTTTATCAATAACTTGAATAAGGGGATTGAAGTCCTTTCGATTTACAATTAGGATAACATTTTATGACGGAAGAAGTACCAAAGATGATGCACGCCACAATCAAGGTTCAAAATAATCATAAGAGAATGGAACAATCGGCGAAAAGGCAGCAGTAGCATTTACTGCGTAGGGATAAATGTTGCATTTTTGCGTTTAAGTCTAGAACACCATTCAGACAAATTTAGGGACAGAGGGGCGCCTGCTCTAAGAGTAGCGTGTATAAAACAGACGTGGGGGGAGCAAGCTTTTTAATTATAAACTCTGTAGGAATCAGCTGCGTGTTGCGGCTGCCAGAAAAGTCAATGCCATGTCATGCCTCATTAACCAAGTTTCGGTCTCTAGATTGAACACTGGCAGCAAACATGTTCTTCCCCTCTCTGCACAGGCCAGCTCAAGACAGGGTTAGAAAAGAAGAGCCTGACCGAGGTGATCCCCAACAGTGACAGCAGCGTGGGCTCGGGACACCTGTGGTCTGCGGGTCAAGGATGTGGGTTCAGATCCTCACCCTCCTCCTCCCTGGACATGTGACTTTAAGGACTGTCTCCTGCTCTGTAGAACTGGGATAATATGATCTACCTTCACATTTAGTGGTGTTAATTATATCCACAATATTGTGCAACCATCACCATTACTATTTCTAAAACTTTGTAATCACCCCAAACGGAAACCCTGTAACCATTTAAGCAGGACCTCCCCTTTCTATCTCCCACCACTTCCCCCATCCCTGTTAACCTCTAATTGACTTTCTGACTCTATGTGCTTGTTTTAGCTACTTCCCAAGGTGAATCATTTAAAACTAAGAATGTCTGGAAATGGAATGGGCTTCTTCAGGGGGAAGTGATGTCCATTGTCACCAGAGTTGTTAAAGAATGGGGAAAAACCACTCTTCATTGTGGAAGGGATTCACTTTGGGTTGGAGTAAATGACTGGAAGATGTCTCCTGGATATGAGTCTGTGAGAAGAAGAACTCCACAACCCACTCTAATACGTGTTAGAGGCTAGTCCCGGCCCCATTTTAACTAAGATGAAACTGAGGCGAGAGCTGTTGAGTAAGTAGCCCAAGGTCATAGACTGAGTCACAAAGAGAGCTATGGATAGAACTGAAGTCTCCTGATGCTCAGCCCTGCCCTGCATTCCATCACCTGACAGCGCTGCACTCTGTGACCTACTTGTCCTACAGTTCTTATAGCTTCCCCCCAAATGCCCTCAGGGCTGTGTCTGATGGCTATATAGACAATCCTAAATGAAAAGTGATTAATAACATCAAATTCTTGACTTTATTGCCACGAAGATAAAAGCTGTATTTCTGCAAGCATAAAAACACTCAATAATCATCAGGAAACAGATCCTCAACTTTATGTTAACAACATTTGTGGAACGTATGGACGTTAGACTTCAAAAGAACCCTGAATGGATTCCATACACTTTCTCTAGCGATACTGCAGAAGCCACAACAATTGCTGCCTTTTTTTAAAGTGCAGAGTTTGAGATCAAAGAGAGCCTTCAGTTCTGATGTAATCTCTCTAAATATGGAACCAGACGCAAATGTTTATGGAAAAGACTCAATTTGAGTAAGAGTCTGGATACACATTTTTGTTTTTATTTAAGACTCATTGTATATCATCGGACTCAATGTCTAAAGAGAAAGCCCATAAACACGTTCCTGTCAAAAATAACTAGAGAACCAGTCTCTTCTTTAATGAGAGATTATAAGGCATATGTTTCAGGGTAAATAGAAAACAAAAGTAAAAAGCTCTAGTAAATATTAAATTTTTACCAAACATCAAATCTAGTATCTATTAATTCATTTAAAAGTCAATAAAATTTCCCTATGGAATTTACTCAAAATATCAGTTCCCATCTTTATATGCACACTTTCCCCATTTGTATCCTAAGAGGTAAAAACAAGGTGTTTTTCTTTTCTTTTACTTTTTTTTGTAATTTGTTCTATAAAAACTGAAAGGAAAGCTTAGAAGCCAATGGAACAATTAAATTCAACATATAAATATATTAAAAGAAATTTGTTTCTAGGGTTTCATAAGAAAAAAATAAATGCAAAGACATTGCAAAAATCAATTACGATGGGCCATTTTTTCCATTGTATTTGTTATAACTGTATCCAGAGGTGTGTGAGCGGTGGTTGCCTCCCCCAATAAGAAAGCCAGAGGTAGGCAGGCAGGGCTGGGGCAGCTAGTCAACGCTGGTGCCGGGAAGCTGGCTCCTTCTACCTTTTTGCTCTGCTCTTCTAGACTGTGTGGATGTTCATCCTTAGGTTTATCACCTCAAAGCTGCATGACGGCTCTTGCATTTCTGGCAACAAGCCACATCTATTCACTTTTCTACCAGGATAAAGGTAGTGGAAACAGAAGGTGGTGGGACTTGAGTCAGAAAGTAAACGCTTTCCCAGGAACCACGCTCCTTCCCGCCTCTCCAGTTCACGTTGCCTCTAGTGCAGTCACCCAAAACAGAAAGCTGGACAATCCAATTCCATCTTCTTAACCATCATGCATTACGTGAACCTCCAAGTCTGTGGATTCCACTTCCCTAACATCTCGTGTCCACAACCTCCCTTCCACCTTCACTAATTCCGCCTTTGCCCAGGCCCTTTTCATCGCTTATCTAGACTGGTGCAATAATCTCCAACTTCTCACTCTACCTCCAACTTTGGCTTCTGTCCAGTCTATCTACCAGGCTGGTTCTTCTGAAGTACAAATGTGACTGTCACTCTTCACTGCACATAGAATAAAATCTAAAACCCTTTAGCATGTTATAAAAACACATATTACCTGATTCAGCACATATTGCCTCTTCAGGTTCGTCTACCACCTTTCCCCTAAATGCACTTGCCAAGCATATGAAGCTTCTTACTTTCTTCCAGCTGCCCGTAATAGTTCTAATCTCAATGCCTTTGTACATACTATTATTTACTTTTCCTTTTTTTTTTTAAAAAGACCTCATTTATTTATTTTTTTAGAGAGAAGGGATGGTAGGGAGGAAGAGAGGGAGAGAAACATTCATCGGTTGCCTCTCACGCCCACCCCTAACCGGGGGACCAAGCCCACAACCTAGCCATGTGCCCCGACCAGGAATCAAACCGATAAACTTTTGATTTGTGGGACGATGCCCCACCAACTGAGCCACACCAGTCAGGGTCATACTATTATTCTCCCTGAATTTCCCTTCCAGCTCCAAGTTTATTGGAAAAATTCCTAGCCCTTCTTTAAAATTCCACTCAAACTTTTCCCCCTGTAAAGGTTACTCTCTTTCCACCACTAATCTCCATCCAAGTAGGTCCATGCACTATGCTCTTTGTGTGTGTCTGTGTAACATTATGGTGCATAAGAGACTGTATCCCAATTACTTATTTACACATTTGTCTTCCACACTAGGCAGTGAGTTCCTTAAAGACAGAGAAAGTCTCGTTATCTTTGACCACTGCTGTCTGGTACATAGCAGGTGATTAATAAAGGTTTGTTGAATAAATGAAAGGAAATGACTAAAATGGTTATAATTTTGTGGGTGTAATCTAGGACAGCAAAAAAGGTAACACCACGATAGGAGAATGATGAGCTATTTTGTGGCAGGAAAGACTCTGCAGCTCCTCAACTGATATTGTTTATTTTAAAAAGAGGATGTAGGTAATTACACAATTGAATTTTCCAAATAATTGAAGTTTGACATTTTAAATTGAATGAAAACTAATACAAATGCTAAAATATTATTGATAAAAATCTAAAAATGCATTACACATTTCCTTGCCTTTTAAGGAGAGTGTATTGAACCAAATTTAACCTTTTTTGATGACTCAGTGTCATCATTCTGAAACGCCAACTGCTGAGGTAGGAGGACTGTCTGCTTCTCTATTAAATGGCTGCAGACTGTAAACCATTTAGTTCTTTACTAATTTTCTTTCTCTTCCACCAAAAGGATTTTATCTAGTATCTTAAGCTGTTGTAACTGCACTAGTCTTCAGAATCAGAGAATCACAAAACCATAAAACTTGAGTGTGTAAAGGAATCGTAGAGATCATTTAATCTATCTGTCTATCAAATTTTACAGATAAGGAAACTAAGCCCTAAGTAAGTGAGTAGTCCTTTTCTAATTGATTGCTTTTAATCTTCTTTTTTAATAGCATTCAAATTGTGTTCTGCACTCAATTCAATTTTAGCTCAGGCCATCATGTTCATCTTTTTCTAAAATGCTAAGGGTAAATTTAATTTTAAAAAAATATACTTCAGGACAAACATAATTTGAATGAACTTAAAAATTAGGACATATCTGCTCAGTATCAGAAGTACAACATATTTATCAATAGAATCACTTCCTTTTAGTTATTTTTGTGTGTCTTCTGTTGCTTTACTCTTTAATAAAATCCCTATTATTTATTGATTCAATACCTCACTCATCCTCCAATCAGTGAATAGCCTGGTTATTTTTGCCCTAGTTGTTAGAAATTTAGAGGGCAAGGGAAGAAATACACACACATTTACTAAGTACTCACTATACTACAGATATGACCCCTATCCAAAAAATCCCCTCGGATTGATAATAGTACCTTCATTTTATAGATGAAACCAAGATCAAGAAGTCACACAATTTACCCAAGGTCACAGAGTTAATCAGTGGTACAGGAGAAATGTAAACCCACATACCTGAGGCCACATGGTTGCCCTTAGGGAATTCACAATCTAGAAAAGGAGAAAGGTACGTATGCAGCTAACTCTGTAATTGAGCATAAAAAGCAACCCTCAGAGTGTGGGAGCACAGAAGAAGTAATTAATTTTACCAGAAAAGGTGAGAGAAGGTTACACAGCACCATTTGAGGCAAATTTTATTAACAGTAATAAAATAATAGCAGTTTTATAGAAATTACTATAGGATAGGCACACACCATCTCACTGATCATTGCACAATACCCTTATTATTTTTACCTTCTACAGAGAGAGAAGTGAGGCACGGATCGGTTAAAGTAACATTCCCAAGACCACACACACAGCAGAGAGTGGCTGGTTCCAGGGTTCCTTCTATAACCGCTGTGGGATGCTAATTCCTAGATGGGAAAAAGGTGAAGGTGTCCCCAGGCGAGGGAGGAGGAGACGGACAGGAGCAAAGGCATCAATGGCACACGAGGAACAGACAGTAATCTGAAGTGACCAGAGCAGCTGGAGCAAAAGTTTGAACATTTAAATCAGATGTCACCACCCCTCTACTTAAAGCCTACCATTGGCTGCTTATCGCATTTACAAGAAATCTAAGCCCTGCCCACTCTCTCCAGGGGCAACACTCACCACTGTCCGTCTCACTCACAGCTCTCTTGCCACACTGGCCTTTCAGCTCCTCAAATCCAGCCAGTTCAGAACCTTTGCACATGGTGTTGCCTCATTCTGAAACACCCTTCCCCTCACTTTTTACCTAACTCTTGAGTATCCTCTGGTCTCTACCCGACTATAATTTACTCAGACAGGTCTCTGAAATTCCCCACCTTGTTTAACATCTCAGTTGTACCCTCAGCTTTTCCTCCATAGCATTTACCCTGCATCGTATTTATCTATCTAACGGTGTGATGAGAGACGATAAGCCTCATGAAGGCAAGAATCATGTCTGTGTGTGTGTGTTTTTTTCCTGTCATTTCTTTTTGTTTGTTTCTCCAAGACTGGCACATGCTGAAATAGCAGAAGTTGAAGCTGGAATTGGAAGGGCATGCTCTTTATCCCACGGACAATAAGAAGGCAGAAAAATTCAACCAGGATCGTGTCAAAACCAAAGAGAGGCCTAAATAAAGCCAAACGAAATCTAGTGCAGTGTGGGTGACAGACAAGAGAAAGAGCAAAGGTGAGAGACAAGGTGCAGATCACTTCAACAACCTGGACGGGAAATAAGAAGTAAGGGTCTGACCCCAGGGATGAATTCAAGGCCTCGCCGGTGGTGGGGCTGGGTCGGTGCATTTGGCAAGTGTGTGTGTAAACCTGCTCTGTGCGTCCTGTGAACTACTATCCACTCAGAAGGAAAAATAAAGCTTAACAAAGGAAATCTGTATGGAAACACACTACACTCCCCATTAGGACAGAAGTTCAAAACACAAATGACTGATCACCCCTCAGGCCCTTAGATCCAAAAGGAATTGAGGAGCGAGTAACCATTTTCCAGGGACATCTCCTCTTCAAAGGGAAGCTCTTTAAGGCAAAGACGGAGAGAGCTGTATGAGAAGACGGGCTACAGAGAACTCTTCTAGCACTGGAATGAAGATTGCAAAACATAGTCGGTAATGGGGCATAATTTGGGTTTTGCTGAGAAAAAAAAGCCTGGGAAAGGATAAAAGACAAAAAATAGAAATGATAGAAGATAAGTGTGACCTCACCTATGTAAAAATGTGTAAAATAGAAATCCACACATTGGGAGGAGGTTGAGCGCCCAAGATTAAAGGAGGGTGGGCGGGGAAAGGAGGCAAAGAGCTAAACGGTTACATGAGAAAGCCAGGAATGGAAGCAGCGGGCACCGGGCGCCACCAAGGCACCGTATCCTTCCTGGGTACAGGGGCGGGGTGGCCACGTGGGGGCCGGCCTCTCATGGCAGGTGTGGCTGTCGGTGGCTGCTCTGGCCACCGCAGCTTCTGCTCCTGAGGATAGCCCTCCCAAATGAGACTTAAACAGTGGAAAACTAAGACTCCAGTAATCTGTCTTCGACTTTTAAAATAACACCCTTTTCTTGAAAATGGAACTACCTGATAACTATTGTCCCTAATTTCCTGCATGTGAGTGAAATCTAAAGGTTACTTTAAATATCAAGTTCATCTTTTTGAGAGCATCCGGGAGTCTCTACAGGAAGTCTATCTTTGTCTCATATTTAGCAATTTAGCAGCAGTAAAAAGTGTACGAAGAAAAGGTGGCACCTGGGAGCTGCCATTTTCCACACCTCCGACCAGCACTCTTGTTTCCTCTTGCAGATGTCATGGTGAAAGAGCCAAGTTCCAATCTTCTGTTTTCCTGGAGTCACTTCAAATCCTGCCTTAAGAGCTGCTGGGTTGTGACAGACCACCCCCACGTCTATCTACACCCCAGCAGTTTGGGGATGAGACGGTGAGAGATGGGTAGGGAATGAGTATCTATTCTGAGGGAGGTATGATGGGCTTAGCTTTACTGTTACAAAACTTAACAGAGCTGGTGTAGAATGAAGGGTGAGCTCTTTTCAGATAGTTCTCACTATTCTGGAGGAACAGCTCTTGATTGGGTACTGAGGGTATTCAGACTTCGTGCCCTCATAGCAGGCAATCCTGTCTGGGGGAGGCAGCCTTTGGAGAGCTCGGTGCCTGAGTGGGAGTGAGGGGAAGTTTACTAAGAAAACCCAAGCCAGCCCTGACTCGTGTGGCTCGGTTAGGCGTTGTCCTGCAAAGCGAAAGGTCATTGCTTCAATTCCCAGTCAAGGCACATGCCTGGGCTGCAGGTTTGGTTCCTGGTTGGGGCACATGTGAAAGGCAACTGATCAATGTTTCTCTCTCCCTCCCTTCCCTTCTCTCTAAAAATAAATAAAATCTGAAGAAGAAGAAGAAAAGAAGAAGAAGAGGAAGAAGAAGAGGAAGAGGAAGAAGGAAGAAGAACGAAGAAGAAGGAGGAGGAGGAGGAGGAGGAAGAGGAGGAGGAGGAGAAGGAGAAGGAGGAGAAGAAGGAGACCAGTTAGGACAGCCCATGGGAGGGGGCACCCTGTTTGCTTCCAGCTGCAAAGTCAAGCTAACCTGCATTCTGAAACTGGTTCCTGGTCAGGGTCTGGAAGCATACGGATCACCCAATTCAGACAGTCATGGGTTCGATACCCAACTGCCCTCCGGACTGCTGGGGACTATTCTCTGTTCCTCGGCTCCTGTCTCACAGAAAAAAAAAATCCCTAATTTTTAACCTTTTAACTTCATCCTATCTCATTGTTTTCAGGTTGTATTCCATTTTTGCCTTGTTTACTACCTATATCCAATGTTTCTCTCCTTCTCAGCAGTTTTAGCCTGTAGCACTCACTTCCCTCTATCCATGCCTCCTTCCCTCTCAATTACTCACCTCCTCCCCACAATCTTTTTTCTGGCCATGGAAAGCTTCTTGAAAGAGTACTCTGCACTTACTGATGCCTTCACATTCTCACCTGAGAAAAATACGAAATGATTTCTAATCCTGTATCCTGGGACTGTGCCTAAACTCTTTTTACCACGATGGCCATCGGACTTCTAATTGCCAAAACCGATGGCTTCTCAGGAGTCTTTCCCCTTAAAACCTTAAAATGTTTCCATGATACTTTTTTGACTTTCCTCTCCCCACCTGACCACTCTCTCCGTCTCCTTCTCCCTGTACTTTAAGTGTAGATGATACCAAGATTTTGTCATATTCCCCTTCTCTGCATGCTTCCAGTGTGCCTTCTTTTTCTGTGCTTCCACTATAGCTTGTGTGCCAACAATTCGCAGAGCTGCATTCACACCAGTCCCCACCTCTTGCTCCTGAACTGAAACTCTGTATTTCTTACTCTTTCAAGCATCTTCTGGATATCTTATGAGTCCCTCAGGTTCATCACAGTCAGAGCTGGGTCATCTTTTTCTCACCCTCAGTCAAATTTGACACTTTCCTTTCAGTTCTGTTGATTGTACCTCTAAATGTCTTGCTGGAGAACACCCTATTAGATCCTTCCACTTCCACGGCTCTTAGGCTCTCGAAATGCTTTATCAGGACCAGCAGATGGTTAATAGAGAGGCTCTGGGGATCCGACTAACTGGATTCCATTTTTTTTCACTTAATAGCTGTGTGTATTTGACAAGTTATTTTACTTCTTCGGGACTTAAGAATTACTCAAAGGTTTCTAGACTAGGTAAACAAGTGAATGATAGCTCCATTTTCTAAGAGGGGGGCCAATGGAGGAAAAGAAAGTTTGATGTAACTGTACATCCAAGTGGAGATGCACAGCAAGGTGGTGAAATGCTCAGTGTTTGGCGAATAAATTACCATGATTAATCTGGATGGGTACTAAGGGGTTCCAGTCCGAGGAGCCATTACTCTATGTCATAACT
Organism: Mormoops blainvillei; assembly: GCA_004026545.1. NCBI lineage: Eukaryota > Metazoa > Chordata > Mammalia > Chiroptera > Mormoopidae > Mormoops > Mormoops blainvillei. Next base: position 10,414 of record PVJD01016274.1, on the reverse strand, counting down.
TGATTTCTAAATCAAATAATGTTTGAATGGTATGTACTCATTTTATTCACACTTCATCAGAATAGAAAGGAAAAGGAAAGATGATATTTGATGCAGTCCAAATGCTGACAAACTTGAACCTTAAAGTTCTTCACCTTATGTTAATTAACCTATAATTCGCGGGAAACACTATGAGTGTACAATGATCCTACCTAAAGGCACTTTCTTAATGTACCCAGGGGGTTAAGCTCCGTGATCGAAGTTCTCTCTCTCTCAGCCCCGACCCCACTCGTTCTCTGCTTGCAGATTCTTTACGTGCCTTCCATCCTATGGAGTAAGATGGGACTTCCCTAACTACATGCTGGAAAGAAATCTCCACATTGTATATTTTTTAAGTAAGTACAATCTATGATTTATTAATGGAATACTACATAATGTAACACTACAAAGGCTCCAAACAATTTTAATAGGTACATGTAAATATTGGCTTACCTTTGGAATTGATTAAAATAGCAAGTAAATGGCTGGGAACCAATCTCATCTTTCCAGTACTGTTGCCAATTCATGACACTTTCCAAGTTCTTCTGATTTTCTCTCTTACAGGGAGGAATATAGGAACACTAACAAAACAGAACAAAAAGTAAACCTATTATTCTATAGAATATGGAAGTATAGTCCTCTTTTTATAGAGATGGCATTATGTAGATAGTAAATTTCTTTCTGACCTAACTTTTAATACAACCAAATTTTTTTTTGAGGAGACTTTGAGTATTTTTACTGACATTCAATTGACATATCGTAAAATGCATCCTTTTATTTTTTATTTTTTAATTATATTTTATCGATTATGCTATACAGTTGTTCTAATTTTTCCCTCTTTGCACCCTCCACCCAGCACCACCCACTTCCTCAGGTAATCCCCACACCATTGCTCATGTCCATGGGTCATGAGTATAAGTTTTTTGATTACCCCATTTCCTGTACTGTACTTTACATCCCCATGGCTGTTCTGTAACTACCTATTTGTATTTCTAAATCCCCTCATCTCTTCACCCATCCCCCACAACACCTCCCATCTGGCAACCAGCCAAACGCTCTCTGTATCCATGATTCTGTCTCTGTTCTTCTTGTTTGCTTACTTTGTTCTCTAGATTCAATTGTTGATAGATATGTATTTATTGCCATTTTATTGTTCATAGTTTTGATTTCTTTTTCTTAAATAAGTTCCTTTAACATTTTATATAATAATGGTTTGGTAATGATGAACCCCTTTAGTTTTTTCTTGTCTTAGAAGATCTTTATCTGTCCTTCAGTTCTAAACGATAGCTTTGCTGGGCAGAGCAATTTAGGCTGTAAGTTCCTGCTTCTCATGACTTTGAATATTTCTTGCCTGTTCCTTTTAACCTGCAAAGTTTCTTTTGAGAAATCAGGGGACCGTCTTATGGGAACTTCCCTGTAGATAACTAATTACTTGCCTCTCACTGCTTTTAAGAGGCTCTTTATCTTTAACCTTTGACATTTTAATTATGTTGTGTCTTGGAGTGGACCTCTTTGTATCATCTTGTTTGGGAATCTCTCTGCTTCCTGGACTTGCACACCTATTTCCTTCACCAAATTAGGGAAGTTTTCTCTCATTATTTTTTCAAACAGATTTCCAATTTCTTGCCATTTCCCTTCTCCTTCTGGGGCCCCAATGATGCAAATGTTGGACCTCTTGTAGTTGTACCAGGGGCTGCTTACACAATCCTCATTTTTTTGGATTCTTTTTTCTTCTTGTTGTTCTGATTGGTTCTTTTTTTGCTTCCTTATGTTCCAAATCATTGATTTGATTCTCAGTTTCATCCACTCTACTGTCGATTACTTTAATATTATTCTTCATTTCAATTAGTATATCCTGTATCTTTTTTATGCTGTTGAGGTCCCCACTAAGTTCCTTGAGCATCCTGTTAACCAGCGTTTTGAACTCTGCATCTGATAGATTGCTTATCTCCATTTTATTCTTTTTCTGGAGTTTTGATCTCTTCTTGCATTTGGGCCACATTTCTTTCTCTCCTCTTTGTGACAGCCTCCGCGTGTTTGTTTTTATGTATTAAGTAGAGTTGCTGTGACTTCCTGTCTTGGTAGTATGATTAATGTATAGGTGTCCTGTAGGGTCCAGTGGCACAGCCTCCCCTATCACCCAAGCTGGGTACTTGAGGAACGCCCTCCATGTGGGCTGAGTACACCCTCCTCTTGTAGTTGAGCCTTGGTTGCTGTTGGCAGATCAATGGGAGGGATTTACCCAGGCCGATCAAGCTGCAAGGACTGGCTGTGACCACTGACCCCCAACCTCTGCCATCCATGGGGGATCAGCTGTGCACATGCAGAGTGATGGTGCTCTGACATGGTCTGTGCCTGTCCACTGGGTGCACTGGCCCTGGGGTTTCCCGGGTGTTGTGGACCAAGGTCAGCCCCCACCTGTGTTCTGACTGGAGCCACCCTGAAGAAACTATAAAGCAAGCTGAGATTGCTGCTACTTGTGCTGGGCTTGAAGATTCCCAGGAGAAGCCAAGCTGTGAATCTAGGCTGGCTGCTGCTCATGCTGGGCCTGAGGCCACTTAGCAAGAGGTATAAAGGCCAGGTGCTCACTGAAGCCAGCTGTTGCTTGTTTGAGAGTATTTAGGAAGTTGTGAAGCATAGTCAAGACCAGCCATTCATGTGGAAAAGTCACAGTTAACAGTTTGGGTGGGCACATAAATTGGTTGGTATGGGGTCTCTGGGGATCTCCAGGGTGGGGCAAAAAGTGTTAGCTAGGTTGCTGGAGTCTCAGATATGGCACCCACCCACCAGCTGTGTTTGGGGAAGGCTCAGAAAAGGGACAATGGCCTCTACCCATCTTTCTTCCTGGGAGAAAGTTGTCTGCCAGGTCCTGCCTTGATGCCAGACACTTCAATTCCTCCCTTGTTAAGCCACTGGTGCGTTTCAAGCAGCTACCCCAAGGCTGGAGCTCAGGGGGAGTGAGTCTGAGTAAGTTTGTGTGTGGGTTCTTTAAGGGGAACTGCTTGGGACTCCAGAAGGGTCTTCTACTGACTCAGTCCATGCTGGGTTTTGCAGCCAGAAGTTATCCCCATAATCTTCCTGGCACTGGAAGCCTAGGCTGAGGGGACTGTTGTGGGGCTGGGACTCTTCACTCCCGAGATTATTCCTCCCAAACTTTTATTCACTACACGTGGATGTGGATAAGTCTGCACCCCTCCTGCCAGCCTGGATGGATGTGGTTTCTTTAACTCTGTAGCTGTCGGACTTCGATTCAATACAATTGCTAATGATTCTGAGTCCCAAACTTAAATAGCTAAATTATACTAAGTCCTCACTGAATATCATCAATAGGTTCTTGGAATCCAACCAAAGCACGTATAACAAAACTAATTTTACCATAGGTTAATTGATGTAAACAAGAGCCAAGTCTCTATAATATCTCATCGACATTATAATGAAACAACATTGAATGAAATGACATTATTCGAGTACCTGCTGCACATTTCAAATTTCCAACTTGGCACAATTACAGAAAATATTCCCAAAACAAAAATACAGCAAAAAATAACTTACAGTATAAAGATATATTATAAGCAACTGTTTACAATTTAATAGCAAACTAAAATCACACTTTCTCCTTTTGAGGGCCTACCAATCAACAAAAGGAAGCAAATGAAAAACTTAATTTTATCTCCACTTTCTTTCTATGGACGTCAATATTTCCTCATCCTTTTTGAACAAATCAAGCATGTACTCTCCTCAGATACTGCTCTCAACAGATGAAACTCTGGTTTTCTTTTTTTACATTCTCTTGGACAACAAAATCAGCAGAAAAGTTCCTCTCAAGTACATAATCAGTGCATTTTGCTAACCAATGCCTTTTCCTACCATGGTTCTGACAAAGTAGTTCACTCTGAAGGGACTCTATTACTCTAAGCAATATAGATTCAGCAGAATTGGAAAATGACTCTTAACTTTGGATGTTAAAATTAGCCCTTAGCATTCTCATCCATTTTCTCCAATTCAGTCTTTTCTAATGATGATGATCACAATGAAGGCAGTGCCTGCTTACAGTTATTGAGTGGCTACAATGTGCCAGACGCTGCAATAAACGCTTCACAGGCTTTAACTCGTGTACTTCTCACAACAAGCCTATAGGAATCTCCATTTTACAGATGAGGATATTGAGATTTCTGTCAGCTCTATAATTTGAAGCAGATTCTAGTGATTTCATCATACTCTATTCTCAGATGTTTTACCAAGGTTTCTGATATTAAGGAGCAAAAAAAAGAATCTTTTAGCCTTATAGAATAATGTGAGTCATATTATTTTAGAGCACATACTGTATCAAAACCTTCCTGTTATTTTCTGGTACAATACAAGTGATTTAGCATGACATACAAAGTTCGTCATGATCTGATCCCTGCCTGTCCTTGGCCTCACTTAAGCCTGGGAGGCAGCCGCACAGAAGTTCTTCCTCGTCACATCCGCCACATGCTGTGACAGCTCCCTGTCTAGCACATGCTGTCCTTTCTCCTTTTAATGCCTTTTCCTCAGTCCCCTGCTTTCAGGATGTAGTGCTGATGTTACCTGTTCGGGGGAGCCTTCTCTTTCTTACTCCGCAGTTAAGCCTCCCCTCATTTGTGTGGCCACAGGTGCCATCCCCCACACCGTCACAGCTAGAATCACGCAATGTCATACTTGTCTGGTTGGCAAGTAGGAACAAGGGTTATTAATTTTTCTTTTCTGTATTTTCACAGTTAGAACCATGCCTGAGAACAGTGAAGTTTCAAAATGTCGGCAGAATTAATTAATAACAACACCCTTAATGACCTAGCAATTCCACTTCTGGGTATTTATCCAAAGAAAACAAAAACACTAACTGAAAAAATATAGGCATCCATATGTTCACTGAAGTATTATTTATAATAGCCAAGGCATGGAAACAATTTAGGTGTCCATGGATAGATGACTGGATAAAGAAGATGTGATACACACACACACACACACACACACACACACACACACATTAGACATACACAAAATGGAATAGTACACAGCAATAAAAAATGAAATCTTGACATTTGCAGTAACATAGATGGATCTAGAGGGTATAATTCTAAATGAAATAAATAAGGCAGAGGAAGACAAATACTGTATGGTCTCATTTATATGTGGAATCTATAAAAACAAAATATGAACAAACAAAACAAATCAAAACAAAAACAAACTCATAGAAACAAAGGCCAAAGGGATGATTCCCAGAAGGAAGGGGGTGGGGGATGGGTAAAAAAGGTGAGGGGGGATATAGTCAATAACACTGTGCTAAGTTTGCACGGTGATAGGTGATTACTAGGACTAGCCGGGTGATTGCACTGTAAGGTATAAAAATGCTGAATCGCTATATTGTACACCTGAAGCTTTACAACTAATATATTGTATACCAACTATACTAAAATAAATAACACACCTAGATATATTACTTCAAGATGATAAAGCTATTTTCACAGTTATTAAACATTTAAAAAAATAAGCAATATAAGCCCATTTTAAATTTTAGTAAATTTGGTTATTTTGCAGGGGTGTCCAACCTGCGGCCCACGGGCCGCATGCAGCTCAGGATGGCTATGAATGCGGCCCAACACAAAATTGTAAATTTACTTAAAACATTGTGAGATTTTTTTTGTGATTATGTGTCACAAGGTATTTAATGTATGGCCCAAGAGAGCTCTTATTCTTCCAGTGTGGCCCAGAGACGCCAAAAGGTTGGACAGCCCTGAATAGCAAATTCATGTTATGCAAATAGTATTTTAATGATTGAGTCACTGCATATTTATCTTCTGCATATATAGTTCCACTTCTATTAATAACAGTAATATATAGCTAAAAATTTCTGTAAAATTATGGATTCTGAGTTCTTCCAAAGCAGCAAGCAGTTGGGCTTAGAAGCACTGGTGACAATTAGACAGGGCCCCAGTCCTATTATTTGTTACGTGTTTGGGCTTGAATAAATAACGTCCTTTTTCTAGGTTTCATCTTTTTCTAATCTGTAAAGTCTCCCAAATAATTTCTAGCTCCACGTTTCCATGATTCTCTTCTTGGAGGTACTCCAAGAAAGTTTCCAGCAGAAGGCAGGGCTACAAACACTACTGCAGTATTTTTCCCAGAAGAGATCCTGTCCGCTGGGGACATGGCTGGGCAGTGTGACTGAGTCACCATTCCTGCCAGCAAAAAGGCAGTTTGTGGGGGTCCTTTCCTGGGGGCCTGTACTTTGCATTCAGGAAATGTTCATAAGGGGGCTCTGATTTTTCTATTGCTTATTTCCAATAATGTCCTGGACATTTTCTTTCCTTCTACTAAGACATCTACTAAGCCAAACTCAGACTCTTCCTAGATCTCAGTTCTACTTAAGTGGATGAATGTAGATTTTTAAAATTTTAAAATAAGCTATAAATGAAATTTCAAAGCAGTATTCTAGGGAAAAAAAAAAAAAAGAAATATTCAGTCATAGAAACTTCTTTCCTTTCTAGATTGTCCAAGCCTGATGGTTTTCCAGATACAGTAATAACTCCACCACGAACCTCTCCTCTTCGGGACACAAAGAGTAATGCACAACGTATCATCATCATCATCATGACTATCATCGTGGCTAACATTTATTGACTATATGTCAAGTATCTCATTAATCCAACTCTCATTTACTCCAAAGGAGCAAATATTATAATCACTCTAATTTTACAGATGACAAAACAAAGGGGCAGGGGGGTTTTAGAAAGCTTTCCCTAAGTCACAGTGGCAAACGGAAAGGCGGCGATTCAGGCTGCAGAGTGTCCTTGACCGCGGCACGGCACCACCTCCCAGGTCTCTGTCCTTCGGGCTTCCCAGTTTTCTCTTTGGAATTCCCTGACGTGGAGGTAAGGGAGAAGAGCTGACTTTCGGATCCCTCTCTTGGAGAGCCAGTGTAATGATTCTTTGGGAATGAAGTCGGTATAGTCCTCCGAGGACTAAAGGGCTAAAGCAGCCTCAAGCGGTCCTTTGTTGCCCTCAGAGAAATGCACTTTGTGAGTCTCCGCTTGCTCCCTCCCGTCTCAGTTTGGCTCCAGGGTTGTTTTTTGGTGCCATGGACGTAGCTTCACTTCCGTGAATTTACAAATACAATGTCGTTGGTCATGTAGGACAAAGAGCGTTTCCTTGGAGAAACGTCCTATACAGTTCTGACCTTTTCTGGTTTTCATTTGCAAAGGCAGCATTTCCCAACTTCTCAAAGCACTACTACCCATGACCTTCGCCAGAGTCTGTGTTATTTGCTGCCTAAACTTGCATGAAATCACCTTCTTTAAAAAGTCAGGAGAAAAAGAGGCATGTGATGTGTTTGCTTAATATCTACCTTTCAGGGGGGAAAATTCACTTTTGCATTCATTACCAAAGTTGATGGTATCAGCTGGGCTATTCTGAGTATATTAAGGTAAAGACTTCCAGTGAATTTATTAAGGGAAGTCACTATCATCACTTAATGTGGAATATTTGATTACATACCTATTATTACTTATTTTCTATTACTTTATTTTAGGTTTTGTCAAGATTTATAATAGCATTCTTTTTCAGCCTACCACAATGGGTCTATATTTTAATAGAAGTCTTCCTGAGTGGGTCTTTGTGTGATAAGTGTCTTGAGGATCGTGCTTCAATCATGTGGGCAGAGCAGGCAGATTTCACTTTCTTCCTTAACCAAGTCATTTAAAAAAAAAAACACCACTGCACAAACCACGTGATCCATTTAACTAAACACTGGGGACCGGATTCTATGTTAGGCTTTATCTAAGATACAGAAATGAGAAACTGGCTTTTTTCTCCAGTTTCTTTCTTGACTTCACTTGGGTAGGAGCATAGTATTGAAAGACATAATATTTGAATGGATTTCACTGATTAAATAATTTCCAAAATAAAATTGGTTAGAAAATGAATTCTTAAAACATTACCGACTGGAACATAGATCTAATTACATTTTATACCAAGATCCCCCCATTTTCTGAAATCCTGTAAGACATCTCTGTGTTAGCTATGATTTGTAACTTAAACCAGAATTTATTTATAAAAAACTGTGTATTTATTCCTACATGTTTAAACTTCAGTCACCTTCAAAGTATTCTACATTTGATGTGATACACCTATTGAAATGTTTTTTCCACTGCTCAAACAGTTTTTGAACTCACTGATTTTGATGCCTTTTAGTGCTTCTGCTGTTTTTGGTTTCACCTCTTCCGCATCAGCAAAATGTTTCCCTTTGAGGACTTTTTTCATGGAGCGGGGGAGTCACTTGGGGCAAGATCGGGTGAATAGGGAGGGTGGGGAATGGGGTCACGCCATTTTTCAGTCAAAGACTGCCGAACACTCAGCAAGGTGTGGGCAGGTGCACTCATAAATCACCCATCACGAAATGGGCAAATGTGTTGAAAAAGTCTTAAAAAAAATTTAAAAATTCGCTGAAGCCAAACACAGCCTCTCACAACAAGGCCAGCTGGCACACTGATACAGATGGGTTCCTAGAACACTTATCTAGCAGGGGAAGCCTGTACCACAAGGGACCCGCCCTCCAGAAGATAATTCCACTTTTTCAGAAAAGCACTGTGGCATAAAAAGTGTAACAGCCATTTATAAACTCCACAATGTTTCACATGCTTCAAGACTTCTTTAATTGCATGCATAAGCATGTACACATACACACACAGCTTATGAATGCAGGTTAACTGAACAAACAATATGAAGTTATACATCAGCTAAAAAATAAAGCTTGGGGCAGGTGGTTCCGTATCTGAAAGCTAAATGAAAATAATCTTGTGGAAGAATTTGAAGGTCATGTAAATGGCTTAGAAAATGTGAAGAGCAAGGCTAAGAGGAGAAGCTAAAATGAGCTCTTCTGAGAGCTCTCTGGGCTGGGCAGGAAGAGTGGTGCTTAGCCTAGAAGAGTGTTTGTCCTAGTACGTTCCACACACCAGTGAGCTGCTGGTCAGAAAGACCCATCTCTGACAGTCTGACTCAGTAGGACTAGAATCTACATTTTTAATAGCTCTCTTCTCCCAGAGTGACAGGTTTTTAGAAAATGGTAATTTAGGCAACAAACCACTCTCAACTGGTGAGTACTGGACAGGCAATAAAGATTAGATATTACTCACTCCTCGCCCCTTTCCTTCCTGCCTTCCCAAGAGCATGCAGTGTAGCAATAATAACATACTCGCAAAGGGCTTTGTGATTACAAAAGAGGAAATGAAGATTTGGCTCTGGAGTATTGAGATTTCGAGAGACCACAGAAGGGATGACTTGGGACTTATGTCTCTGTGGAGTTCACTTCTCAGTGAACGGATTCGGAAGGTGACATTCCAAGAAGAAATGCAATGTGCAGAGACTTTGTATATGGCTGTTCCAAAAGAATGAGGCAGCTAATGTGCTGGAGCGCGGAGGGCATGGGGGATGGTGACGGAAACTGCCCAAATGACCTGAACTACTACTCACAGAAGAATTGTTCTTCTCCTCTTAGAAAAGTTGCTCACTAACTCCTGTAGAGTATTCCACACAACCACCGGTGCCCTTTTAGTTCTAATTTGTTATCATGTTTTAATACTACACCTGCGTTTTTTCCAAGTTAGTAATATTCACTTAACTTCTGGATCTGAGCAGACTGCTAAGGCTGGTGATATCATTAAAGCCAGGAAAAGTTTGAAATGACTTTCCACTTGCAAGACGAAATAGTTCATTCAGCTTTAGAGTTACAAAAATCTCAAAAAAACAACAATGTAAATGTAAATGACCAAGTCATTTTTTACCAAATGTAAAGGTCAATTCTAAATAGAAGAAATCAGATCAAAACCAGAAGTTTTAATCTGGAAGGAGCTCAATTGTTATTATTTATAACAAGCATGACAGTACAGTACATGTAAAAATTTGCTCAGTGGCTTATATTTGTAATGTAAATTCCTTGAGATGGTCAATCCTCTCATAACCACATAGAACTTGAAATGAAATGAAAGTTTGTTAAATGCTCATGCGTGCACTTGGATATGCCTCATTGATGACATTATTTTTTGTGCATTGTATTGTGTACTGTAAGATACACAAATCCAATGTGTGGATGTATGTATAAATATTTAATGAAATATTATATCCATCATTTCTGTATGAAGGTCAATAAGCTCTGTCCATGTTAAGTCCCCTAGAGGCAAGACCGATAAAAAAAAATTGACTCTATTTGTGGTAGAATGTATTTTCCAAAGATGGCTTCACCAATATTTATTCCATTTCACATGCCCTTACAACATGACATTGACACTCCTCTGTTTAGGGGTATGGGTTTATCTTCCCTTCCCTACAATATGGGTGAGCCTGTGATTACAGAGGAAGTGATAATGTGTGACTTTCAAGC
>PVJD01016273.1:0-21646 GCA_004026545.1 Mormoops blainvillei | reverse complement strand
GAAGACTTCTCAGGAGACTATGTATATTTCAAAGGGGGCAGAAAAAGAATTTGCAAATAGCAGTTTTCTAAAGGAAATGCTCTAAGGAAAGGGAGGACAGGACCTATAATCAACAAGAAGCTTGCCTAAGCTTTAGTCGCGGCGAAGGGAACATCAAAGCTGTTCCGACTGTCTGGATCAGAGCTTTTCAGGGGAGCTCAAAAGTCAGAGCATGAATGCTGGATTTTGACGAGGCAAGCCAATTAAATCTGCTCGCAGCCAGCGGCACTCTGGAAGACTCTGGGTCCTTGTGGAACTGTCTTCAGCTGGGTAATCAGACGCTAGCCACCCCAGAAGGGTCTGTGGGAGCCAAGGTCCAACCCGATAATCAGAAAGCACCCAAAGCAGCAAACATTCTAAATTAATTACCTTATAGTGCTTTATCTTTAAAAGCTCAGAAACTAACAAAAGTGATATCTACTTACATCTTAGATTTCGGAAAGTCCAGGCATGATCATGGCTCCTGACATTTTGGTGCATGTGTTTTAGTCATGTGTATTAATAATCTGAATTTCTCTCGGTATCGCCAGTCTCCAGGTAATGCTAGGTCCTATTCATGCTAATAATTCAAGTTTCACTTCATTCTCCTCCTTGAATATTACGGAATTTTAGTTTCCTTACCCCCTGCCTCATCTCACCCAGAGATTTCTGGAATCCCCATTGGGAGGGGGATGTTTCAGGTGGCAAACATGAGTTCACAAACAATTCTCACATCTATTTCCACTCAGGTCGACAGCGGCCCTTCCTGCGGGAGAGGGGCCAGCCTGGACTTGTCGCACCTCAACCGGCCACTGCTGAAATCTGCACCTTGCATAGCTCAGTTCCGGTGGGTAACATGTGGATACATCATAGCAAAAGGGTTTTGCTTCTGAGGCCTTTTGCTGATTTGGGCCTGTTTGCCCTTAGATCTATTCCTTGCCTTTCTTCTGCCGACCCCCTGGGGTGTTTTTCCCCAGAGATGGGAGGACGGGGAGAGGGGAGAAGTCAAGATAATTCTCTGCCTTCCCCTCTGCCTCAACCTTTACCTCCTCCATGGGTCCAACTGAAGCCGGACAAGCCCACCACAGCCTCCTTTAGCCTTGACTGACCTAGTCCTTGAGTTGTGGTGTTACTACCACCCACCTTACCCTAGGGATGCACATGGTTTCCTGATTTTCCTAATCTCTTGTTTTCTTATTGTCTCCTGTTTTCACCCAGCTGTGTCTCCAATTCCATGAATTAAATTCTCTCTGTTTATAATACTTAGTCATGTCTCTTTTCCTTATTGAACCCTGACTGGCACAGACTTTCTCTGCATAGCCAATATGTCATCAAATATAACCTTTATCTTTCAGGCTAGCTCTTATTTTCTCTGAGGAATCCCACAAGGGAAAACATTCTCTACAGCCACTAAGAGTAAAGGAGGGAATGTTGTGTTAGCTGAATTCACTTTCCCCTCCTGGCTTTGTCTGCAGCAAGAGGCTGAAGGAAGGAAGACATGAGGTCATCTGTAAGCACTCAGAGCTTTTCTTCTCTGTGTTGAGTGAAAAAGTGGAGATAGACATTTGGTGGGGTACAGTAAACTCTTTAAGGATCACAACCAGCACCGCATTGCTAAAAGGAATATATTAAGAAACAATTCTCTTTACTTATGATATCAAAGCATTCATTGTTTGATGTGTCACAAATACAAACCTACCTAAGGCAACTGGAATGTGCTGAAGTGAGTAAATAGCTTGAATTTTGTTTGTGGATGTGCTATTTTTAGTTACTTCATTCTGATCACTTCTTTAAGGCAATTCTGTGCTTATCTTTTCCCCATAACAAAATGAATATATTAAATGCAGTTCAAGAAACAAATAAATTAGAGTTTAATTACTGAAAATTGCAAGCGCTCATTAAGGCAAAAGGGCCTTCATTATTTGTGGTGAATTAAGAAAAGAAAGAGTATTCCATAAAGTTTATACGAAGTGTTTAGCATAGTAGGCTCTTGGTAAACATTAATTTCTTTTCCTCTTCATCTAAAAATGCATTTTCCTTGTTGTTTTTTTCCTGTCTTGCTTAAACCAAATTTAAAATGGTTCTTGTGTGCTCTAAGCCCTCATCTCTTCTTTGCATATCCCAGCTGTCCCAACCTGGTAAAGAGCCTGGAAGGGCATAACCTATGGTTACCCCTCTGACTCTCGTTTTCCTGCACTTCTCTAGGGCATTCTGATGCGCTTCTCAGAGCCATCCCCTTTGTATCCATCACTTTGCAATTTGTTTTTCCCCCTTTTGTCATTAGAAAATCAATCCCTCCTAGAGTCCTTAAATATAAAAGAGGTTAATGCAAATTAGTTATAGTGCAACAGCTAATATTTAGACATATGTGATACTTGAAATATAAGAGTGTGACTGTCTCTTAGGAATGTCTTTTAGGGTTAATGAATGTTCTATATCTGGATACCTGAGTCCTGTAATGCTTGACCACTCGCTGTAAGAATCGGGAGCCTTAAAAGTAAATACATAATAACCATCTATCCAGGGATTCCTGAGGTTACTGGGCACAGAAAAATCCTTTTTGGTAGGATTACTCTTCTTTATCGATGAGTTTCTTAAGGGCACATGCCACATTTTTCCATGTCCTTTGTGCTGGGTCCCTTAGAAACCGGTCATCCACTGCTTGCTGAGTAGGAGTTGAAGCGAGTGTTGTGTTTGTGAGCTTATTGGTGTTGGCACCAGGATTGCTACATGTAGGGACAGGAGACAACATCCCTGGTCTGAGGTTCATGCTTGACTATTGCACTCCTGGGAGGCCATGCGACCAGCAGAAACTGGAGTTGAGCTCTGGCTTCAGAGCTTTCCAGTGTAGTCTTGGGCAACTCATTTCACCCATTTGCGTCATAGTGACTTTATTTATAAAATGGGATAAGAATAGTGAATATTTCACTAGATATTTCAAAAATCAAATTTGGTAACCATGTATGTAAGGGTCATATAAATTGTAGGCTGCAAAACAACTATATTCAGGTATTATTAACTTGAATAGATATAATTATAAGATGAAAATTGAACAAAGAATGGCTTGGTCAATATATACTTAGATATTTGCAAATTTTTCAGATTTACTGCCCTATATTTTAGTCTGTACCATCTTGTTTATAACCTGAATTGAATTCATTGCTATTGAGCATCTCTGTGTGTATTTCCTTCCACCCTGCTTTGTGGCCAATAACTACAATTTACATAAAACCATTAGGGAGTTAATAGAATGGAGAAGGTAAATCACAAATTTCCATCTTTCTTCATGGAAAATGTTGATCTTAATGTCTCTCTACTTAAGATCCAATGATAGCCCTGATGATAAATACACTTTAGACTAAAACAGAAAATGGTCATGAGGAACAAATTTTTTAAAAACTATGAAGAAAGGAACATATTGTTAGAAATGCATGAGAGACTGAGACGGGAGGAGCTGGATGATCTGATCCAAGTGCCTTTATTTGAAGATGCACTTGCGGGCACGTTGAATCTGGACAGACTACAGTAGTGGGGGAGGCAAGAATGTTTTTGTTTTTGTTTTTAAAGAAAAACTTGGAGTTGTAGGGGGAATAAGGGAGGGGTTAGTATCTTGTTCTTCTGGACTGTTGCTTCAGGGCTTCAGTCCCTGTGAGTGAGGACAATGGGTTCGGCAACGGGCCTGGCTGTTCCCAGGTGCAGGAAGGTCAGGGGGCCATTGCGGCGGCGTCAGATGCCTATTGTGTGAGCTGGGAGAGTTTCGATTAAGCCGCGGGTAATGAAGTGAGCCAGGATAACTGAGTCAAGAGCAGTCCGGCAGGTCAGAAAACTGGCCTGACCCTTTCACATATAAAACAAATATAAGAAAAATATGTTGAAAAGAAAATTAAAGTAGAAGAAAAAATCCCATTTTCTCGTTATGTAAAAGCTTCTTACTCTAGCACCACTATTCTTGGTCGTTTCTTTTTTTTCAAAGATATAATTGACAAGCCTTGATCTACCTCAGGATTCCTACACCCAAGAAAACAGTTTGAGTTATTATGATAAAGAATGTATGTACAACTGAGGAATCATAAGACTATTGTGTATGTGAGAGAATTCTTTATGACTTTTCAGACAAATCCAGGCAACTATTTGTAGATGTATTGTCTATTATTAATAATACTTGCATATTTATTGTCTGTTCTGTAGCAAGTATTGCTTGTGTATATAACACCACAAAAATGGATTATATTAAAAAAACATTCAATCTGTCAATTGGCTTTTCTCTTGACACCTTGGCCAAATTACTGGACAAATTGCTGAAGAAACAATACATGGACAGAATGAATTTTTTGAAGTTTTTTTTTAATCCTCACCTGAGGATATGTTTTTATTGATTTTTTTTTTTTTTAGGAGAGAAGAAGGGGGAGGGTAGAGAAAGAGACATAGATTGGCTGCCTCCAGCACGAATCCCAAATGGGACTAAACTACAACCTGCATATGTGCTCTGACTGGGTATTGAACCCATAATCTTTTGGTATATGGGATGATGCTCCAGCTAATGGTGCCACTTGGACAGGGAAGACTGATTTTTAATAAATTTTTCTCATAACGCAGACACGACTGGCCAAGTTCATGAAGATATTAAAGTATAACCTCACACAAGTCACACTTTTTGAATTTTAGTTGTATCTGATAAATGAGAGTAATAATAACTAACTTTCAGATTGATACATTTAATTCATCAGGTACTGAGACATCAATGAGACAGAATCATGATTAGAGTTGTAAGGATTAAATGTGTCAAATCTATTAACCCTGTGGCACCATATAGTAGCTGCAATATGTTAATTCTATTTTCTGCCACGAAATTCACCCAGTTGGCTGTTCCTTAGCTCTCAAAATTAGCACTAACAGTTACTGGGCATCAATTACATTAAAACTATTTTGTACTGGTAATAAATGAGCCAGACCTTTAACAATACAGACAAATTGTGTTGCAGGTAATACACAGCTAGCATCCCGGCTTTGGATGCTAGACCAGTACCTACCATGGTCACTGCTACCATAGCTAGGAATACATGCAGGAAAAATATTATATGAAGACTTACACTCTTTGTTGAAAACTTTCACCCCATATCTTTATCTGGTCTGATCTGCGTTTGACAATGGCAAAACTCAAAGCCTGTATTTGGTACCAGAAGTTCTGTGTTCCCTTTGGAGTTTTTATGTTATTTTATTTTATTTTATTTTACTGTTACTTCTCTTCACTTTACTTCATTTCATTTTACTGTATTTTTGGCCTATGGGGAGTACAAGGCAGAGGGCAGGCACATCTGCCACTGGCAGCCTCCCTCCCACCAGCCTCCCAGGAGAGGGGAGAGTATGGAAATCAGGTAGTTCCAAGCAGAGAGGATTGTGATTACACCTTGTTCTATTCAGAATCTTGTTATTTCTCCTACACAGGCAAAACAAACAATAATAACAACATATTCCACTTTTTTATGATGACCTTATTTTGTTACCTTAGCAGTAGATTTTGTGTTTGTCTCAGAATAGAGTTCCCTCTTCTTGGGGACCAAGGATGTCCATGGCAGGGAAGAGAGGAAGAATGGAGGGCTTTAATGCCTTATAGAGAATGGGAAACTTTTTGTTCGGAAAATGAAATTATACATATGTAAAAACATGATTAAAATGAACAAAAGTGAACTGAAATCTTGCTTTGATTTTGACAGAATTGATGCAGATTGTGGGGTTACGGTGTCCTAACAATGAGTGGAAAAGTACACAATCATGCCTACAACACTGGGAGCTCTTCCAGGGACCAAGCTGTGGGCATGCGAGTACAGGGTTGGCCCAAAAGTCCATTTGTTTTTTCTGTAAAATAAAAGACACATTTCTCATTTTCGCCAATAACTTTATTGATTTGGATATTTTGAGTATGTTGGCTATCTCCCGCATAGTGTAACATTGATTTTCTTAATTCATGCCTCCATTTGATCGCTCTCAACTTTAACTGGTCTACCTGACTTGGAGCACCGTCCAGCGAGAAATCTCCGGCACAAAACTTCACAAACCACTTTTGGCACATTTGATCAGTCACAGCGACTTCTCCATACACAATACAAAAAAAATTTTTTTTTTTGCATTTCACTTGCATTTTTACCTTTCTTGAAATAATAAAGCCTAATATGCCAAAAATGTTACTTATTTTCTTCCATTTTCAATATTAAAATGGCTACACTAAAATTCACCAATTTTGATTAGTTTAGTTAATTATTTTTTAAATCATTTTATTGGTTATGCTGTTACAGTTGTCCCATTTTTTCCCTCCCCTTTATTCCCCTCTACCCTGTACCCCTTCTCCCACCAGAAATCCCCCACTTAGTTCATGTCCACGGGTTGTACATATATGTTCTTTGGCTTCTCCATTTCCTAATCTTAACCTCCCCGTGTCTATTTTGTACCTACCAGTTATTCTTCTTATTTTCTGTATCTTTTTCCCTATTCTCCCCCCTCTCCCTCTCCGCTGATAACCTTCCATGTGATCTGCATTTCTGAGATTCTGTTCCTGTCCTAGTTGTTTGCTTAGTTTGTTTTTTTAGGTTCAGTTATTGATGGTTGTGTTTGTCATTTTACTGTTCATATTTTTGATCATCTTCTTTTTCTTAGATAGTCCCTTTAATATTTCATTTAATAAGGGCTTAGTGATGCTGAACTCCTTTATCTTTATTTGGGAAGCACTTTATCTGCCATTCCATTTTAAATGATAGCTTTGCTGGATAGAGTCATCTTGGATGTAGGCCCTTGCCTTTCATGACTTTGAATACTTCTTTCCAGCCCTTTCTTGCCTGTAAGGTTTCTTTTGAGAAATCTTATGGGAACTCCTTTGCAGGTAACTGTCTCCTTTTCTCTTGCTGCTTTTAAGATTCTCTCCTTATGTTTAATCTTGGGTAATGTAATTATGATGTGCCTTGGTGTGTGCTTCCTTAGGTTCAGCTTCTTTGGGGATCTCTGAGCTTCCTGGACTTCCTGGAAGTCTACTTCCTGTGCCAGATTGGGAAAGTTCTCCTTCATTATTTGTTCAAATAAGTTTTCAGTTTCTTGCTCTTCCTTTTCTCCTTCTGGTGCCCCTATGATTTAGATGTTGGAACTTTTAAAGTTGTTCCAAAGGTTCCTAAGCCTCTCTTCATTTTTTTTGAATTCTTGTTTCTTCATTCTGTTCTGGTTGAATGTTTATTTCTTCCTTCTGCTCCAAGTCATTGATTTGAGTCCCAGTTTCCTTCCCTCCACTGTTGGTTCCCTGCATATTTTTCTTTATTTCACTTTGCATAGCCTTCACTTTTTCCTCCATTTTGTGACCATACTCAACCATTTCTGTGAGCATTCTGATTACCAGTGTCCTGAACTCTGCATCTGTTAGGTTGGCTATTTCTTCATCGCTTAATTTTAATTTTGGAGCTTTGATCTGTTCTCTTGTTTGGACCATATTTTTCTTTGTCTCAGCATGCTTATTATGTTGTGAGGGCGGAACCTTAGGTATTTGCCAGGGTAGGGCAACCCACATCATTGCCTTGTGGTGCTGTATGTGAGGGAGGGGTCTGAGAGGGAACGATTATGCTTGCTTGGCTCTTGGCCGCCGACTCTCAGTCACTTCACCTGTTACCCACAAGCAAATTGAGCCCTTCTGGTGCTGATTCCCAGATGTGTGGGTTTGTGTACATTCTCAGACCCAGTGGACCTCTCCAATGAACTCTCCTATGAGGCTGGGAGTTTCTCCCGCTACCACAAACCCCACAGGTTTTTACTGGTAGAGGTTTTGAGGCTTTGTTTTTCCACACCGGTACCCTGGGTTGCATGGTCTCTCTCACTCCCCAGTTGTTCCTCCTGGTTTACCCGCATGCAAATGTGGGAGCGCCTGGTCTGCTGCCCGCTACCTTGCTGTTCATCCTCTCTCCTCTGCTGCCCGTCTCCGCCCCTCCTCAGTCTGGGCGAATGTTTCTTCCTTAACTTCTTGGTGGTTGGACTTCCATACAGTTCCATTTCCTGGCAGTTTTGGTTATTTTTTGTTTTTAAATTTGTTGTTGTCCTACTTTTGGTTGTGCGAGGAGGCAAAGTGTATCTACCTATGCCTCCATTTTGCCTGGAAGTCCTCAGTTTTTTGTTTTTGTTTTTAAATGCATGCTGCTATGACAGCTGTCACAGTGCAATCTAACAAAAATTGTTTTGAATGAAGTTAAAGACAACTAAGTGCTACTAGGGCCATCTTATGGAAAAAACCAAATGGACTTTTGGCCAACCCAATAAGTGGAATTTTCTCTGTACCCAGAAGCTTGTGTATACATTGTGTCTGGTGGGAAGAAATGGGGCAGGTGGGAGGACCTGATTTACAGGCCAAGCTGTGTGGGCAGAACCATTTGAGGAAACTCCGTTAACAATCACCAGCTACAGAACACTGTGTATTGAGGAAGGGCCAAATTAACCCTCTGTGAAAAATATTACTTCTGGTATTTCAAAGGCATGTTAACTTAGATGCACGGGAACAGTGCACAGAGCTTGCTTACGATGTTTCACTAAAGAAGTTATAAGCCTCGGGCATTGATTACTGTTGATCATGACCTGCCCAGTATAGGAGTTATGATTTATTACAGCACCCCTGTTTTTAGGCCACAGTGTACATGGTCTAGGTACGTATACATGGTCTAGTTATGTGGACCAAAAAAAAAAGTTAAAAAAAAAGTAACCTCACAGGATGATCTGCTCATAAATTCCTAACTGGGCAGGCTATGGTGGGTAGTCACAACACAGGCATGTAACTTCTTCAGTAAAAAGCTTATATATGCTTTAAACAAACCCTGTCCATTGTTTCTGCACATCTAGGTTAACACTTCTTTGCAATACCTCCTTTCAAACCCTTCTTCTGAAGCGTGAGCGTATATAATCATAACTTGCCTGTAATCTGGAACCCCAGCTGGCTTTCTCCCACCTTCATGTCCTCTTCCTTACAGTTACTCCTTAATTTAAGATGTGTAAAAGAAACTGCAAATTGTTATTCACCAGAACATTTGATATCTTGCTCCCCAGCATATATCATCAGTTTGGCTCAAAAGAACTTATAAAAACTCTCACAGGTTCGGCTGTTTTCATACCTCCTATGTGTATGTACATGGTCTATGCACATATAGATGGTCTATGTATACATTGTCAATGCAAGAAACATTCAAAGCTGTGGAGTATTTTAGAAGAGCTTTTTTTGAGCCAAAATTGATAACAATTGCCTGAGAGCAAGGTCTCATGTAATCTACAGAATGACAGTTTTGGAGTTTCTGTTATGCATTTGAAATTAAAGAGGGAAGGTAAGGAAGGTTACATGAAGGTGGGAGAAAGCAAGCTGGGAATTGGCTATGCCTTCAAGGGGTGTTATTTCTGGCACTTCAAAGGTGTGCTAACCTAGGTGCACATGAACAATGGACAAGGCTTGCTTAAAAACCTTTCAGTACAGAAGTTATAGGCCTGGGGCATAACTACTAACCAAGACCTGCCCAGTGAGGAACTTATGATTAATTACAGCAGCTTTTTTCATTCACAACTTCCCCTGTTAGTCATAAATCAATGTGAAGGATGCATTGATGATCAACCTTTGGTTGGATGTTATGGTCACACAGTGCTAGGAAAGCTCATTCCCAGGCAATGTCGGTATTGAAGTCTTCGTATTGAACCGGTGAACCGTGCCGGCTGGTGCAATACTGCAGCCATGGAATGAGAATTGACGCTGTATTTTTCCAAAAGGGAAGGACAGGTAAATGGGAGGCAATCAGATCTTATGACTGTCATTGCAAAAAATACTCTGGATCATTTTGGTCCTGTGAATTACCATGATCTGAATTTTGCCTTCTGTCTCATTTTTTAAATTTTTGTATCTAGTATATCATTTTCATAAATCCTTAAGAGTATTAATAGTGATCTTATACAGAGTAATAATCATAAAGAGCTGGACTATATAGAAAAACCCAAAGAACAAGTATAACTATTATTATGACTAATATCATTATCAAACACATAAAGACAATTAAACAACTGGTTTCTGAGTTAAACATCAATCCATAGGTATATAGGCCCTGTCAATGTCTTGTCAATGCCTAACTCTGTTGTCAGTGGCTTCCTATAACATTCACCAACTAAAGAACACACTGTGTATTGATGAAGGACCAAATTATCACTGTTAAAGTAACTTAATGGAATCAACCAGAAAGAGTTTTCAAATGGAGCCTACTCCTACATCAACAATCCATAAATCTAAAGCAATCTAAGTGCAGAGAAGGGAGAAAAATGTTTTAGTAGGTAATATTCTAATGCATCAGGCGCGGAAGTC
The DNA here is from genome assembly GCA_004026545.1 of Mormoops blainvillei. Classification (NCBI taxonomy): domain Eukaryota; kingdom Metazoa; phylum Chordata; class Mammalia; order Chiroptera; family Mormoopidae; genus Mormoops; species Mormoops blainvillei. Next base: position 11,277 of record PVJD01016273.1, on the reverse strand, counting down.
ACTGTAACCAGCGCACTAAATAGAAAAATTCATGATAGGTGATCAGAAAATGCTTTCTTTCTTTTTCTTTTTTTTTTCCTACTCTGCCTTTAAAATATAAGCAGTGGGAATGCTCCTTCCCCTGATCCTGGGTGAAAACTTAGGCAAAACTTAGGAAACAAGTCTAGGATTTTCCCAATCACTCTCAGATAACAAAAAAATCTCACCATCATTTAAAATCACAATTATTATCTCAGGTGAGGAACTGAAAATGATCTGTTCCAAAGGATAATCAAAACACAGAACTTGATTTTTAGGTCATCTCCTTTCCTCTGTGGAGGGCTGGGATGGGGGTGGAGCACATTTTTTCTTCTTTTCTTTTTCTTGCCTCACCATCCCCTGCATTTGCTAGCAATTAATTCTGTCCTTGCCAATGGCCAGGGTCAGGGGTGGGTGAGGGTGAAGAGAGGAGATGAACGAGACAGACTGTTTTGACCTTACAGTCAAGTTCCAGAGTTAGCTTTCTGCTCCCCGCCCCATGCGACGCCGTAAGTTGACGCCTCACTGACACTTGGTGGAGTGTCGGGGGCCTCCCTTGCTGGCCCTCACTGATTATCCCCCTCTTGATTCAGGTGTGGTCCCTCCTGCCGGCCCCTCCCAGCAGGGTAGCCTTCTGCCCTGCGATAGGGTAGAGTGGACAGCACCCCACGTGGTGTGGCTGTGGGGCCCCTTTTGCTCTGGCAAGTCGCCTTAGTTAATTCCTGCTTATTTTTGGCTCCTGGAGCAAGGTTATCCTTTCAACATGGAAAAATGAACAGCAAATTCACCACAAAAGGGCAATCTGAAGGTAGAATAGGTAAAGCCAAGGATGGGGGGAGGGGAAAGGCAATAACAAAACAAAACTGAGAAATATTACAAAAGGATGAAAGAGAGCTTTGTCTTCTGTCCTCTGGAGAACATGTTCCTCGTAAGTGACAGTGAGCTCCTTTCCTTTCGATTGGGCTGCTATTCTGGACATTTGGTGGACGGGCAAGGGGGGACCTGCCGGTAGGGGGAGATATGGGCTGAGGGGATCTTTCTGAAGGTGAAAGGACCCAGGTGGGCCTCTTTCCTCCTCCTTCCTACGGGGAGAAAGGAGTCTAACGTGGGCGGCGGAAAATAAAGAGAAAAGGGAAGATTTCTACAGACCGAGTGGAACAGACCCCTTGAAGGTATTTGAGAGTTCAGGACAGACCAAGAAGCAGAAGCTGAAAAAGCGTGTAATACTATGAGCGCTTCTCGATGCTGAGGAGGGATGAGAGAGGGAGAGGGCCGGGAGATAACCGGGGATGATGGGTCAGATAGATGTATTCTCACCCCCGGACCTCTACGATGGAATACTCCATCCCTTCCGGTGATTTTCCCTTCCAAATCAGTTAGATCGATTCCTGTTTCCTCTTGGTCACCCTGTGGGTTTGGGATGGTGGCCCCTGGGATTTACAGCTCTTGGCGGGAGGCTTTGGAAGAAACTTTTTGGGAAATTATCTTGGGAATTAAGAGATAAGTAAGTCAATGAGGTAAATACTAAATGGGCAGATGGGAAAGGTAGGCACTACAAGGAAATGCAGAGTTGCCAAGATCAAGGTCCTTTTTAACACAACCGCAAGCCTGTGTTGGAGTTTTGTTTCCTAGTGTTCATACCCGATCCCTGGGCATCAGGCATATTTGCCCTATGGACAGACGGGTCTAAAGCTAGTTGTCAGATACAGCCCTCGACTCAGCCGTCCCAGGTCTAGTTGTTTCCCAATTGCAAGGACACTTATGAAACCCCCTGGCGAGACATAGTAAAGTCCATACTGCTTTCCTTACTGGGATGTAGGTATGAGATTCAGACTAATGTTCTCTGCATGTAAATCATCTTCATAAATTCACTCTCTCTCCTTGTCTATCTTCCTTATGGGTCAGCTATCTACTCATTTGGGCCAATGCTATTTATTGATTGTTTTCATGTATTAGCTAGAGCTGAGTTATATAATCTAAGCACTGACTTAATATTGCCCAGTTTCTGGCTGTGATAAACCTCCTTTGCGTGGCTTTGGGAAGGTTGGATTTAACCCAGTCTGCCTAACTCCTGCTCGGATACACTGCAGAGCAAACCTTCCTCAGACTCAGTAATTCCTTATATGCTCTCTGCAATTGAAATGACTCATGTTTCCTTATCTCTGTGGCAGAGGAAATGAATGACCTTCCCTTCCCAAGACAAATGTTGCCACTAATGAGGTGGGGTGGGCAGCATATCTGTTTCTAGACACCAAAGAGTCTGAATTTATTGCTTTTTCTACTTTTCCCCACAGAAAAATAAACTCAGTACCCATTATACTAGAGACAGCACTGGAGGCCCCAGAAATCTTTCAGAGCCTTCATTTCCCTGTCAGCGCTAAATTTACCTTTGGAAGGACTTTGTAGCAATTGTATGAGCGTTCAGGGAGTTTTTTGTTGACAACTTTTCTGAAAAATCTCACCTGTAGCCCTCTAGATATTTCCCAGTCTTTAGTAGTGCCTTGCCAAGTTAGTGTCTAAATTTCCCCTAAATAGATTAGTATCATATTTCTCAAGCTATTATCTGTTATGTTGCTAAGGGAAGGGAAGGTACCAAAGGGAAATGGGGCACTGGTGTCATGTGACTGGGCACCTGCGCCTCTGGTAATACCTTCTCAGTTGTCTGTATTCACTGCCCACTTATATTTCATGAAGAAAATGAAACCTCAACTTAGAGAATCTATGTGGGTCCATTTGGTCTATGCTTCATATCTATTTTATATTATTTTAGCACTCTCTCATGCAATTATCCTCCATTTAAGTTTGAATTTCTTCTTTTGGGAAATATGTGCTGGCACAGAGGGAACACTTGATATAAATAAATCATCTTTGACTTCTTCCTCTTCTGACAGTGTCAGTGTGGCTTAATATCTGTGGGCCTCAGTTTCCTCATCTGTGAAATGGGAATGGTTATAACTGCCCCACAGAATAGGGACTGTTAAGTCACATGAAAATGTGTTAAGTCCCTGGCTGGAAGGATGCTCGATCAATAGTTATTTACCATATGGTAGATAAAATTATGGGCCATTTTGGAAAGTACTTGCCAGGTAAGACAGTCTGGGGCCAGTGGACTGTTCATCACTACTGTAGTCTGCACTTCTCATGGAGCTGCTCACAGAATTGTAAACACTGTTGTAGATAAAAATTCTAACCCACTTCCTGCCCATGCCTACTGCCCTCACTGTTCCTTCCATCACATCTTGGTATCATTCGTTAAACATGATGGCTTTAAAACATCAGTACTTTTCACCTTATTCTACGAATTAATAGAGTAGCCTATGGTAGATGTTCCAAATAATTTAATACACTTAACACCTATTGTGAAATAAATTTTGGGCATAAGTTGCCGAAGGGGGGGAAAACCACTCTATCATTTCAAGGTTCTGGGATTGTCCTTAATGCAAGTAGTTTGCACCTATACATATATTTATTTTCAAGGCTCATCATTTTAGGGAACTTCTCAGAGGAACGAAGCTATTTTTCTCCTGGATGAGGCACAAAAGTTTTAAATTATAAATGATGCCTTAAAAAAAAAAAAGCTAGGAGAGTGTGATAGTTCCAAATAGGTTTCTCAGAGGAACTATACTGGAGATCTGAGTGTCCTACTGAAATAAAATAATTATTTATTCCTCTCCCGTTGGGAGCCCTCACACAGGGAATTTAAAAGAGAAATAAGTCTGTTTCTATTTTGCTTGTTGGTTCAGTTTGTTCATTAGGTTTCACTAAAGAGGGAAAAGGACTCATGGACATGAACAACAGTGTGGTGATGGTGGTGGGGAGGTATCCCCCAGTGCATGGGGGATAAATGGTAATGGAAAAAATGCAATAAAAATAAATTAAAAATAGAAATAAAAAAATAAAAACTCAAAAAAAGTAAAAGAGAGATAAAATGCCTGTAAGATGGCTGGTGCAATAATAATACTATTTTCAACACTTCCCAGACTCGGAAACTTAGAACAGATACTACTAAAAAGGGAGAAAATGATATTAAGTTAAAGCAAAATGACAATCTGTATTAAATGTAGAAAACATTTCCTTTCTCACTCATTTCTTCTTTTTATCTCTTCCTGTGCCCCAATTAGCTCCTTTTTTACTTCATGTTTTATATGATTCGTTACTTTTAGAATTTTATTGGTATTACAAAGTTGCTAGCTCAAAATGTTTATTTAGTTTGCTTTAGTACTTTTTAAAGTATGATTTTCTCATCTTGAATATTGGTTTCTCACAGTTCAGAATATTTTACCAATCATCACCTTGTTGGTGGTGCTTTTTAAATTTAGTACCAATAATAAGTATAAATGATTTGGAGTTAAAAAAACAAAAACAAAACCAGTACTGTCCTAAGCACTTGTCATGCATTAGTTGGAATTTTTACATTACCTCCGGAAGGATGTTAATTCAATTTGAAATGATTGAAATCTTTGCTGGCTTGGTGTTTTCCAAAAAGAGGTGGGTCAGCTTTTCTTGGTCTTGCATATTGTCCAGCTTGTTTTTATCAGGTTCTCTTTCTAAGATGTTGGGTTGGAAAGGCGGCTCTGGTCAGCATCCCGGGTGAGTTTCCAGTGTCTAGCAGGTCATGGTGGTTCTGTTGGACAGAGTGATTTCCATCTTTGCTTACCAGGCTGTGAAATTCTGAATCCTGAAAATTTTTCTGGCTCTTTTGAAGTTATCTGCATTGTATGGAATTACTACAGCGCCCATCTATGTTTGATTAGGAAAAATGGATTCTGACATCTGTCCAATTATGGACCGATAGTCTTAGTTTTAGGTACTTTTATTTTTCACATATATTTCAATAGGCAGCTAAAAGAGAATGAATCAGCCTCTGCTACATAGGTTTCCCAAACTTTGAAACTACTTTTGTTTATCCTTTTCTTTATTTTTCCTATTCTTTAAATGTCATATTATTCACAGAATGATTGAAAACAGCTCTTTTTCAAGTGCTGCCATAGAGATGTTGCTATAAAGATCCCCTGATAAAGTTGTTAAAAATATATGTATTTAAAATTTTTTTTATTGGTTGAGAGAGAGAAGGGGGGGGAGAGAGAGAGAGAGAGAGAGAGAGAGACAGAGACATCAATTTGCGTTTCCACTTATTTATGTATTCATTGGTTGCTTCTTCTTGCATGTGCCCTGACTGGGGATTGAACCCACAACCTTGGCATATTGGGACAATGCTCTGACCAACTGAACTACCCAGCCAGGGCTAAAAAATAATTTTATCATTGGTTAGAATTTTCACTCTGCCATCCCGGAGCTGGTGGATGAATATGTATTTTCTCTAAAATGAAAGTTATAATAAAAACACAGGCTTCCAATTATGTTGTCATGTTTTATTATTATGACTTGCAATTAATCAGGATGGAAATTTCAGCCCGTAAAGGGCTGGCTACAAGTTTCTGGCTTGCTTCTAACTGGGAGGGCACATAAATGCTAAGAATAAAGCCATCTTCACCCTCAGCACATTCTCCTAATTCTCCCATCCAAGGAGATCAGTAAATGTGTTCATGCTGAATAATCATTTCATCCAAAATATCTGAAACCTTATGGTTTTCAACGGCACTTCATAACCATTCATAAGACTTCTAGTTTCTCTAACTCATTTATTAAGCAAAGATTCTCTAAGTGCCTGTTGTGCCCTAGGAAAATATCTGCCAGCCCGGGATTTAGTGATGAAAAGGCTAATAAGACACCTGCTTTCATGAAGATCGCACTCAGCTGAGGGACACAGGCAATAAAACATAAACAAATAAAGTAATTTCACAAACTTTAAGGGTTAAGAAAAAAGGAGAGTGATGCGGCGATGGGGGAGAGGAGGCACCATTAGATGGGGCAGCCAAGGAGGCCTCCCCAAGGAAATGAGTTTTGATCTGAGGCCAGGGTTGAAGAAAGAAGTCATTCAGACACAAGTGGGAAATGATTTCCAGGCAGGGGAAAGAACAATGTGACTTTCTAAGGCAGGTGCAACTTTTGTGTATGTTCCAGAAACAGAAAGAAGCCCATGAGGTGAAAGCATCATGGAAGAGGGAGACTCACATAGTGGATGAAATCAGAGGGTTCAACACAGGCCCGAACGCATAGGGTCTCAGCCTATGCTAAGAATTTGGGATTTCAAGTGTGATCATAAACCACTGGAAGATTTTAAAGAAAAATGTGTCAGGATCTTATTTATATTGGGGTGGCCAAAATGTTTGTTTAGTTTTTGCCTTAAAATAAAAGACGCATTTCTCATTTTCACCAATAACTTTATTGATTTGGGTATTTTGAGGATGTTGGTTATCTCCCGCATGGTAGAACATTGCCTGATCTCAATGAATGTCTTGCTGTGATTGCTGTCAGCTGCAGCTGGTCTACCTGACTGTGGAGCGTTGTACAGTGAGCAACCTCCAGCACAAAATTTAGCGACCCACTTTTGACATGTCGTATCAGTCCCAGCACCTTCTGCATACACTGCACAAATGTTTTTTTCTTTTTTTGCATTTCAGTCGTGTTTTTACCTTTCTTGAAATTATAAAGCATAATATGCTGAAAAATGTTGTGTATGCTCCATCTTCAATATTAAAATGGCTACACAAAAATTCACCAATTTTGATGTTTTTTAAAAAATGCACACTGATTTGACAGCTGTCATGATACAATCTAACAAAATTGTTTCAAATGAAGTTAAAGACAACTAAGCGCTCCTAGAGCCATCTTATGGGAAAAAAATGAACTTTTTGGCCAACACAATACTTTTAAAAGGTCACTTTAGCTGCTTTGTGGGGAGAGGGTTGGAAGGTGGGGGAGGTGGGATTTGGAACTAGTAGTCGGAAGCCATGGCACAGTTCTGTGATGCTGGCTTAGGTGGCACCGGGGAAGGGAAGCGGCAGGCTGAAGGTATGTTTCGGAGGTAGAGCTGGCAGCATCTGATATCCAGAGAACTATTGTTTAGTTGAGGACTATAATCACCTTTTATTTTTCAAACAATATGAAAAGGAACATTTAAGGAAAATAGTTGCCTGCTTCCCCACCAATTTGTTTTAATTTTCTGTATCACATTTATTTCAATCCATAGAATGTTTTTCTTTTTTATAATTCTTCATTATTTCCTTCATACTTTCATACATATTATTCATTCGATCCTCATCCCAGTCCTAGGAAATAAGCAATGCAGGCTTTTAAAAAACTTAGTTTATTTTTCAATTACAGTTGACCTTTACTATTATTATATTAGGTTCAGGTGTACAGCTTAATGGTTAGATATTTATATAACCGACGAAGTGGTCCCACTGATAATTCCAGTACCCACCTGATTACGGGTTTTATATAGAAACTGAGCTTCAGATAGGACTTAATGACTCACCCAAGATTGCGTAGTCAGTGAAGCTATAATTTGAGATTTAAAGCTCAATTGATCAGGTTGTTTTCCTTTAGTTGAGCACAAAGAGATGGAGCAGATGAAATTGGTCTCCATTTTACCCTTTCATTGGCAGTTATTTAGAAGTACATCATCCCCCCTCAACCCTCTCCACACACCCCTTACGTGTCCTTGCCCACTGGAATGGCTCTGGGGAGGAAGGTTGAAGAAATATGTTTTTCTCTTCTAGTTTTATTTGTCAGAGCTGTGAAATACTGAGATTAAGCATTTTCCTCATTACTTCATTTCATCATGCTATGACTAGGAACTCTCTCTTTAACTTATTGCTTTGGACAGAGGTCTACAACAACAACAACAACAAAAGGAAGCCACAGAAGGATGAATTATCAAGGAAAAAGCCTTTGGGAAGTGAGTGTGCTCACTCAATATGGAGAATTAAGAGTAATCAGCGCTTACCCAAAAGCCACGATGCACTCAAGAGATGAGAGTTATGGGGAAATAATTAAAATAGTAAATGTGATATTTTAACAATCAAAGTCGCCTTCAAATAAGTTAAATTTGATGAGTAAAGCTTGGTTATCAGTGATACAGCCCACCTACTCAGGGAATCTGGTGCATGTAACCCCAGGTTCTCCAGAAATCTACATGAGTTTGTGATCACCCCTTTATTTTCCAGAGGGAACAACTGAGTATTTCTTATCAGAAAGTATGCTAGATTGACTGTGAGGATAACAATATATAAATAATTTAGTGTTCTACCAAATTTATTATTAATTTTATTAACTGTTAATTACTCAACAAATAGTTGCTTAATCTCTTCTGTAATCTGGGCACCCCAACAAAGTGGCCATATTCTACTCTTTCACTTCCCACTCTGAAGTTCCTGACCATCTTGCTATTCCTTGAGCATGCCATGTGTACTTCTCAAAGCCTTAGCCTTAGCATATGCGGTCCCCCTGCCTGAGCCCTCTTTCTCCAGAATTTCATTTGACTCCTTCACTTCCTTCAGGTGTACCTCAACTGCCACCTTCCCAGTGAACTCTTCTCTGATTATTCCATCTAACATTTCATCCCCACCCCCTACGACCACAACTCATAAATATTTCATAACTTCCTAGGTCTTCCTCCCAAATACAAGCTTTACAGAGAGAACGATTTTCATCTTGATTGTATCTTCTGGACCAAGGACAGTGCCTGGCACACAGCAAGCAATAATGTATTTTGAGCAGAAGAATGAATGAAATTAATCTCTGCCTCAGAGAATTTGAAGTCTAAAATTTTTGTACAATGTGATCACTGCCATGGGAAGGTCAGCATAGGGTGCCATGAAGCACAGAGGAAAGGTGGTAACTCACAGTGGGAGTGGGGTGTCAGGGGTCCAGGGGGAGATGTTGCTAGCCAGATACCCAAATGTTGACTGGGAATTAGCCAGGCAAAAGAAGGATGCTGGTTAAATTGCAAAAATTTGACTTAGATTTGATCATGGCCATGAAGGAAGGGTCATGTGCTCATCTGTACATATAGCTAGGTACATATCCACAAAATAAAAATAAATAAAAAACTAAGAAGCACCGTTCTAGTTATCATGAGACATCATCACATTTAAATCTTTGAGTCGTGATATTTACACAGATGAGATACTGACATGAACTTACTTCTGGGATATTTATAAAATCACCATTAGCTTTTACTTGTTTTATCACTTAAGATTCACAAGTTTGCTCTGGCCAGGTAGCTCAGTTGGTTAGAACATCATCCCAATATGCCAAGGATGCAGGTTCGATCTCCAGTCAGGGCATATATAAGAAAGCAACCAGTGAATGCAGAAATAAGTGGAATAACAAAACTGATGTTTCTCTCTCTCTCTCTCTCGCATCCTCTTTCTCTCAAACATCAATTAAAAAAAAAAAGAGTCACAAGTTTATCACCCAAGAAAGTTTTATTTTTCTCCTATACACTATAACTTGTATTATCTGGAACCTTAGGTGTGTGATCAGAAGCATGTGCTAGAAGCTGAGATTCAGATCAAAACTGTAGATTTCCTAAATATTTATGTTTTAAACCACTTATTAATAACCGTTTATTATTGAACAACAAATGACAGCACTGAAAGAACAAATATTGTAAAGGCAATGCACGTTTATAGTAATATTATAAAAGATTAGGTAAAAAAATACTTAAGGTAATATTGTAGAGAATTAGGTAGCAGAAAAAAATAATTTATTATCAAATCCTTCCTTTTACCTTTATTTTTCACATAGGAGAGAAAACATTGATTCTACTACTTTCCCTTATCAGCATCCAACTGGGAGTAGCATCTGCCGTCAGAGTTGAGAGTAGATCTCTCTATAACCTGAGTCAGGCTAGCTTAGTTCCCTGAGGAACTTCTCAGTTACACACACTCCTTTTCTTAAGTAAAAAGAACTGGAATGCTTCACGGGGTTAAGGGCAGCAGGGAGAATTAAAAAAAAGACAACCTCTGACTGCTGGCTGCTACCCCTCTGTAGGGACCACACTGTTCTTTGAGACGGAGGCAGAAAACAGAGACCTTAATTACATAAATGCATCTTCCAGTAAAGAGTGAAATGCTGATTTTCCAGTGCCAAACGAACACGGTTCCAATTTCTGCTTAACGAAACAAAGAGAGCATGTCCTCGTCCAGACAGCGTTCTGGCTGTGGGCTGCTCCAGTCGCTGCTGCGCCACCGCTCAGCTGGTTTCCTTGGTAAACTGGATTGCCCCTAGCAACCCCAACTTTCCTTCAAATGGTTGTCTTTTGCAGAGCTGGCAGTTATAAATCCAAGTTCATATCAGAACAGGATAGCATCTAAATGGAAAATGCAACATTATGAGCATACCTTTAATATTTCAGGTTTCAAGAGTTATTGTTGTGCCTCTAACATTCAAATGATGTATATATTTTTTAAAACAGTAGCTCTCAACTTTGTTTGCATTTTAGAATTACCTGGGGCCCTTTTTAATAACTAACAATGCTAGGTCCTACGCCTGGAGGCTCTTATTAGTTGGTCTGGGTGGGACATGATTCCATTTTTATTTCTCTGGCATGATCAACCATTATCAATATAGTATAACAAAGTGGCGGGGAGTGGTGCTTCTAAAAAGTCAGGGCAGTTGGTGGTCACACTGTCACCGACCCACATGGCCCTGCACATATTTCTTAGCATCCCTGAACCTTACTTTTCTCATCCTAAAAGTGAGAGTATCAGTATCTACTTATTCCTTTTTGTTTTTCTTCACCAGAGGACAGTTTTTCCTTGCTCTTAGAAAGGGAGGGAGAGGGAAAGAGAAACATCAACGTCAGAGAGAAAAGCATTGATTGGTTGCCTCCTGTACACACCCAGACTGAGGACTGTACACACCTGGGCCAGGGATCAAACCTGCAACCCTGGTATGTGCTCTGACTGAGAATCGAACCTGCAACTTTTGGTTACAAGACGATGCTCCAACCAACAGAGCTACACCAACCAGGGCTCTATATCTCCGAGTGTGAGTTTGTTGGAATCAAAGAAAATAATAGCTTTCAAACACTTTGAAAGTATGTTTTCAAATGTAATACATGTGATATTTGAGGATATCTGTGGAAACTCAAATATCTTTTTAAAATGTGCTGAGGTGGCTAGTAACTGCCTGCCATCTATTTTATCTTGGATCTATAAGCAGGAGACCAGACCTGATTTTCGCATGCGACACAAAGCAGACCAGTCAGAAGGTCCTCTTCTAGAGATCTGGAGAGCTTCCGTGGTCCAGTTTCCATTCAGTCCCAGCCCCAGATCCAAGATCTGTCTGCCCCGAGATTCTTGCCATGTCTATAGTATGTCTGCAATTGTCCCAGAGTCTCTGAAT
>PVJD01016272.1:0-21663 GCA_004026545.1 Mormoops blainvillei | reverse complement strand
AGGGATGCAGAATAGAAAGTGTGGCAGGTCACAGCCCCCGTGGGGATGCCCCGGGCCCCGCCCACCTCCTGGCTTTTCGCAAGGCGAGTCGAGGCCACGCCGATGGGCCCAGAACAGCCTCATTTTCGTCGGATGTGTGGCAGTGTCATGCCGCACCTGGTACCTTCCAACCCCCCAGTTTTCAGCTGAGACCCAGGACACTCCAGCGCTGAGCGTGTGGAAGGAGTGGTGAGGACGCAGGAGGGACCTGGAGTGGGCGCTCTGTCTCGGGAGCACGGAACGGGGGCGGACTCCGTCCTGTCCTCTGTTTGCTGCTGCTAATGCTGAGACGGCCCCACCCTGAAGCAGTTTCTCCAGCGTGTGTGAACACGGGTCTCTCCTGGGGCCCGTATTTCCCCACGCGCCGTCTTCCCCCCCAAGGCAGAAGCTGGGCGTCCTGCCGCTAACGGGCGTGGTTGAGATTGGCAGGTGCCGCCGTCAGGTCCCTGCGACCGTGCCCTTAGCCTGCAGCCCGGACCTCACCGCCTACCCTCCCCCCCACCCCGTCTGGCTGCAGGTTTTTCCCACTCGGCGTTCACGTTCGGTATTGAGAGCCACATCAGCCAGTCCAACATCAACGGGACACTCGTGCCGCCCGCCGCGCTCATCTCCATCCTGCAGAAGGGGCTGCAGTATGTGGAGGCCGAGATCAGCATCAACGAGGTACGTGCACCCTGGGGGGCGGACACCTGCTGCACGCCATCTCCGCCCGCCCCCACCCCCAGCCCCGGAGACTTGAGAGAGCTCAGCACACCGTCCTTCCCGCACGCCACCCATCCTGCACGCCACCCATCCCGCACGCCGGGCCCTGAGGCCTTCGACGGCGTTACGGTGTTTGGATTTTCCCTTGTGTATGTACTTTGCTGGCTGAGGGGATGGCGGTCCTGGGATACGCAGGGAGCGAGATCGCAAAGCCCCTTAGACACAGCTGTTTTCCACCTACATACACGGTCACCGGCTGTGGGCCCATCACAGCATCCTGGGTGTCCCCACTTCGGCACCTGCACCCCGCACACCTTCGGCAGCGTGATATCTCAGAACGGGCGGGCCTTTGTCGTGCACAAACGACGCACCCCTTCTCCGAGCCAACCGGTTGCACGGGGACCCAGGTCACCTTCCAGTAGCATCTGTCCTGTGCGGGAACCCAGCAGGTGCCCCCTGGGAATCGGGGAAGGAGAGGGGATGGGTGCCGGGCTCGAGAGCGTTCAAGCGACGGCCTGATTGTGGTGCTCCCCGTGGCGCCACCAGCAGGACAGCGGGGCCACCGTTGTCAGTGAACATCGTGGTAGTTTGCTCGTGTCCCCTCCCTCTGTTTATGTCGAGCTCAGTGCGAAGTTGGGCCAGTTTACACAGGTGAGTGAGCACCTTTTCCGTGAAATAAGGTAGAAGCGTCCCAATGTCCCTAATGCCCCAGATCCCTGGGTCCCCTGCTGAGGATGGCCATGCGTTACCCATGGCCGCATGGATGCTCGCGCCCGCCACAGATGCCCTGGCCTTGCCCCGGGGCCTCGCGTGCACGTTGCCGCATACCTCCGGCCTGCAGTTGTCCGCCGGCACTGCAGGAGGCCCGTGCCAGCAGCTGCGGGCTCATGGCTATGTCCCGGCGTTCTCCCCAGGATGGCACGGTGTTTGACGGCCGCCCCATAGAGTCCCTGTCCCTGATCGACGCTGTGATGCCCGACGTCGTGCAGACACGACAGCAGGCCTTCCGGGAGAAGCTCGCTCAGCAGCAGGCCAGCGCCACGGCGGCGGCGGCAGCGGCTGCAGCCGCGACCGCCACGGCCACGACAGCCACGGCGGCGGCGGCGACCCCAGCAGCTGCTGCCCAGCCCAACCCACCAAAGAACGGAGAGGCCACGGTGAACGGGGAGGAGAACGGCGCGCACGCGATCAGTGAGTGCGGGGCCCGGGACCACCAGCCCCGGGTGCTTCTTCTCTCGGCCATCCGCGTCCGGGAGGCTCCGTCGGCATCAGCCTCCCGCGCATCGCTTCTGAGTCGCTTCCTAGCGTTTTCCGACCCTTCGACCAGAAGGGCTTCACGCTCGAGCCCTTAGGCACGGCGTCCTTGACTCCCAGCCCCTCAGGTTTAGGAAGAGGTGCCACTCTCTGCAAGAACGTGCTGCGTGTGGCAGGGCGGTGTGCCACGCAATTACCCGCTGACCCTCGGTGTTTCGTGTGGAGGCCCCCGGTCCCATCCCCCCGCCTTCCGTGTGGTGGGCCTTCCCCCGAAGGCTGGCCTGACAGTCAAGCTGCTGGTTCGTGCGTAGGTGCCAGGCCCCGGGCAGCGGGCGCCGTCTTACCTGCCCTTGACAGCTCCCCGGGCGGTTCGCCCCTGTGAGGCGCTGGCCCCAAAGCTCGTGGCAGGCCAGTCGCAGAGCCCGAGTCCTTCCCCAGAGAGCCCGTCTGCACCTTCACATGCTGCGTCCAGGTGCAGGGAGACTGCTTCAGGGTCTGAGTTCAGAGAGTGTGTGTGCGGGGTGGGTGTGTGTGTGCGTGTGTGTGACAGGCACCGGTGAGTGCGTCGCGTGCACATGTGTGTGCATGCACATCACACACACATGGCTGTACGTGTGAATATGTACATGGTGCCTGCTTGTCACGCACACACTGGTGCACGTGGGTTTGTGCGTGTGCACACCTGCAACGCCACAGGAAGGTGCTCCCTGGTGAAGCGCCTCGTCCCGTCGATAGAACAGGGACCTCGTGACCATGCTGGAGCTGCTCATGGGCTGTTGTCACCTCTGTCCCCTCTGGTCCCGGTGGTGGTTGGGCCTGGGCCTACACCCTCTATAAAGAACAAATAGCTCTGTCTTCTCCCCTGTCCAAGGTGGAACAGACATCACATATAGCGTGGGGCCAAAGTAGGCCGACCGTTGTTGACGTGGAAACTAGCACAATGATATAAAACATAACACAAGAACAAACTGTGCTCACCTAGTCACAACTGTCGACCTACTTTGGCCCCTCCCAGCGCTTACTAAACAAGGGGACGTGTTGACTGCATGAGAGAAGCCACAGTTGAGCTGCCGTCAGTCATCGAAGGGGACAGTGCGCATGCAGCAGCTCTTTGTAAAACGGAGCTACCGGGCAGAGATGTTGCCCTGCGTGGCGACCCACGTGTCTGCCCATTTCCCACCGCAGATAATCACTCGAAACCAATGGAAATAGATGGGGACGTCGAGATCCCACCCAGCAAAGCCACAGTCCTGCGGGGCCACGAGTCGGAGGTGTTTATCTGTGCCTGGAACCCCGTCAGTGACCTGCTCGCCTCTGGGTAAGGACGGCCGGCCACGGGCCCGCCTGCCGGAGCACGCACTCCCTCTCACTTGCCTGGGTTGCCTTCCTAGGCGTGCAGACCAGGGCCTGGGGCGCCCCCTGCTGCCCTCTTCGGGTATTTCCGACGGTGACCAAACTGTGGATGAGTCCGCACGCTAAGCCATTTTCTGCCTGGGGTGGGTGGGGACAGATGTCAGCATTTAAAATGACTTGGTGCAGCAAAGGCGGTGAGAAGAAAACAAAAACAAACACAGAAACAAAATGCTACCGTATTTTGCATGGGCTTGGATGTATGGCAGGCCCATCCCCCTGGGTCTGTCCTCGTGCCCCATGCCAGAGCAAACGGTGGCCTCGAACCATGGCCTGGCCTCTGCCCGTAGGCCGCAGGCCCTGAAGCAGGCTCCACAGTGAAACAATAACACAAAGGAAACCGCCCAGGGGGCGCGCTGAACGCTGAGCGCGGCGTGTTCCATCCTGCAGCTCCGGAGATTCAACTGCCCGGATATGGAACCTGAATGAAAACAGCAACGGGGCGTCCACGCAGCTGGTGCTGAGGCACTGTATCCGGGAAGGGGGCCACGACGTCCCCAGCAACAAAGACGTCACCTCGCTGGACTGGAACGTAAGCACGCGCCAGCCCCCAGACGCGGCCCAGCAGGGCTCCCGTCCCGTCGCCCGGCGTCTGAGCGCCGGTCAGGCTGTGTTGGGCGGACCGCGGGCTGCCTGTTTGGGGGCCGCTCGGCTCCAGCGCATGTCTCTGAGCAGCCACGGAAAACCGGCTTTGCACCTCGCGCTGCGCCGCGGGCGTTAGGCGCACTGTCTCGTGGGGCTCGCCGCTCCGTAGGCCTTCCTTTGGCTTCCCCACTCGCTGCAGTGTTTCCGCACGTTCCTTCGCATTTCATCGCAAATGTGCTTCTTTTCTGCGTGTAAGCACGTTGCTAGGAGCTCCCCAGAGTCCCCGGAGCCCCCCCAGAGTCCCCAGAGCCTCGCCCTACCTTTTCGTGTGGCATTTTTAATTCTGCGGCTGCCGTGACAATGGTGGCCGCGTGCTTTGTTCGCTCCCTCCTCGCCTGGGCGGTGGCGCCTTGCACTGTCGTCGAAGAGGTGTGCGAGATGAGCCGAGTGAAACGCGCTGGCCAGGGCTCTTCACGGGGGCCCCCCGATGGACGGGAGAGCGCCCCGGCCCTGGGGTGAGAGCTGCTCCTCGCTCGGTCCGAGCCGCCTTCCCTAAGCTGTTTTCGTTGGCTCCTTTCTGGCCCACAGAGTGATGGGACGCTGTTGGCTACGGGTTCCTACGACGGCTTCGCAAGAATATGGACGGAAGATGGTGAGTCCACCCCCGACCCCCACCCCCCACCCGCCGGCCGGGGTTGCGGAAGAGGTGCTGGGGTTTGCAGCCGTGGAGGGAACAGGCCCCGGCTTTGAGCTCCACGGGCTTCTCATTCGTTTGCTTTCCACTGCAGGTAACCTGGCCAGCACCTTAGGTCAACATAAAGGGCCCATCTTTGCCTTGAAGTGGAACAAGAAAGGCAATTACATTTTGAGTGCTGGTGTAGACAAAGTGAGTATCGCCGTCAAACACCTGTTGGGTCGATGGGTGCTCACTGGTTTGGAATGTTGAGAGAACACCGTGGTTTCTTTGAATCCTAAGGCTTTCTGCCTCCCCTTAAAAAATCAAGGCAACTCGCGTGGAGTTTGCTGGTTCTGCCGGGTGCCATGTTCCCGTTTATAGGGAGCACACCATCTCTGAGGGTGTCACAGCGTCCTACGGACCGTGGGCCCGGCCCCCCCGTCGCTTCAGCTGTGTAGTTCAGACTCAGCCTGCAGAACCCAAAACATTGACCGCCTGGCCCTGGCGAAAATGAGCTTGCCGAACCCCATGCTAGAGTGTGACCCGCTAGGTCAGGAAAGTGTGCGTCTCTCTCTCTCTCTGTCTCTCTCTGTCAGGGAATTGTGCGCCCTCTCCCTCTCTCTGTCTCTCTCTGTCTCTCTCTTTTCTCTGTCTCTGCCACTCTTTTAAGGCAATAAACCCTTTGTCCCAACTTGGCAGCCTCGTATCACCTACAAAGCTGAGATGCCGTGGTCGGCACACTGGCGGCTGTCGTGAAAGGACCACCGAGTCATCCTCCCTGAACTGCTTTCAGTCAGCTGTCACATGCGTATATACCACTCTGTCTTATCCACGCTGGTCCAGGACTGTTGATGGAGTTGAGATCATTGGCGAGAGCGATCAGTAACCTTTAACGGGCACGTGGGTGGGGGGGGTGTTGGGTGTTCCGAGACAGGAGGCAGGCGTAGAGAATGTGGATCCCAGGTGACAGGGAGCCCACTGACCCACCTAGGGACACTGTCACGGGTGCGGAGTGGACGCGGGGTGGAAGCCAGGCCCCGGTCCAGCCAGTACTTACTGCCCTATCACAGAATTCTGGGGAGCTCTTGGTGGCCTCCCCTCTTTATTGCGCCGGGCTGTTTTTATATTTCTGTCCGCTTTTCTACCTGGTTGTCAGTTGGGAGCACCCGGTCAGTGAAAACGCCCGTCTGCCATTCCGTTAGCCTGTGGGCCTTACACTGTCCGCCTGTGTTGCTCAACCAAGGCGGAATACTACTAATGTTCTAGAATGTACTACCCAGGAGGGAAACGTCATTTCCAGGGGTGCTGGCGTTGACCTGCCATGTGTGCTTGACCTGAAGGGGCTAACGTGTTAATGTATTTGAGATTCTTAAAAGCTCTTGTATCATTAATGCTTTCTTCGGTCCAGGGTATATTTAATGTAAACATCCCCAAAGTTAATACAGTCACCGATGGCAGTATGTGAGGTTGCATGAGAATTGTGAGTTTGTATATTCTCTGCAGTGCCAGATTTGTCTGCAAGTCAATTAAGACAGGGGTAGGACCCACCGAACACACACACACAAAAGGCGTTAATGGGCCTCGAGTGGACCCAAAACATAGAGAACCAGGTTGCAGAGATACTCACTGTTTTCTCGTTTTGTGGTCAACCCAACTGAAGGACCAGTTCTTTTAGCAAGAGCTTTATTGTGATTGACAGGGAGGTGTAGGTGTACAGGTTCCTCTGAAAGTTCCTGTTGATTAAGATGTAACCCACTGAGTCCCAGCTGGTGCGGCTCCATGGACTGAGTGCTGGCCGGCAAACCAAAACATTGCCGGTTCGATTCCCAGTCAGGGCACACGCCTGGGTTGCAGGTCAGGGTCCCCAGTAGGGGGCGCTTGAGAGGCAACCGCACATGGATGATTCTGTTCCTCTCTTTCTCCCTGTCTTCCCTCTCTCTGAAAATAAATAAATAAAAATCTTTAAAAAAAAAAAAAAGGGCGTAACTTGCCGAGCATGCACTGAGCTGCCCCGGCTCATAAGAACTCATGAGTGACCTTGTATTCCAGGGAAATGGTCATTTTCCCCTTATTCATAGACCCCTGTGTGGGTGCATCACCCCCGTGTCACTTGACCGCTTTGCTTTCTCTACTCTCCCCAGCTCAGGGAGTGACGGGGGATTTGCAGAAATGCCCATTTCATTGGAAAGTGCCAGGAACACAGAAAAACTCCATTCCAGGTTTTTCAGCCTGGAACGGGGAGGGAGGGTCCCCACCAACTCTGGTAATTTTCAAACGATCCGTGACGGCTGCTGCGTCTCACAGAGTCGCCACCAACACGCGTGGCGGTTGAGATGGTCACATATAAAACACACCAGCTCCCTCAGACTTTGAACGGAATGACATGTCTCTCATGAGCCAGATGTGTATCGCTTGCAGGTAGAAACAGTAATCCTTGAATCCTTGGGCTGTCCCGGAGGGGGAGAACACGCGTCGCTGAAGTCCTTCGAGCAGTTCCTTGTTCTTGGAGCGCTTGCTAGAAAACGGAATTCCCTGCGCTCTCACGTTCTGTCCCTCGCACAGCGCTGGCTCACGAGGGAGGGCGGCTCCCGGCGTCGTCCCGCGCAGTCAGTTTTCCTAGAGCAAACCCGGCCGGCAGAGCAGTGACTAACTTGTTCTTCTTGTTTGCGGAGCGCAGACCACGATCATTTGGGACGCCCACACGGGAGAAGCCAAGCAGCAGTTTCCGTTTCATTCTGGTGAGTCTTCTCTTTCTGTTTCGCGAGTCGAAAGTATTAATAACAACTCAGAATTTGCGTGAAAGGCCCTCTCAAGTGATCGTGAGCGGTCGGAGGAACGTGTCCGTGGAGTCTAGCTGGAGGGGTCCGGGAGGAAACCCATTTCATGGGGAGCATTGCTCTCTGGTTTGCGGGCAACAGACGCCCCATCATCAGATGGGAGAGACAGATGGCGATCCATCGCGAGACCAGTGTGGCCTCCTTGCTCCTGCCATGCAGTGGGGGCCAGCCATGTGGGGGGTCCCCGAGACTCCTCCCAGATTCGGCAGGTCACATCTCGGGTTACCACAGCGACAGGACACAAAGCAAAATCAGCAAAGGGGGTCTCGGTGTCTCTAAAGCGAATCAAATCAGCTGTCACTGTGATGTCCCTGGAAGCAGCACGGGGTAGTGGCCAATAGCACGTGCTGCTCACCGCCCACCCCTCCCTGACCTGTGCCAACGCAGCCGGGCTTGGCACGCCCGGAGCGCACGCCGCACCATGGGGTCTCCCTCCAGAGCGCCCCTCTGAATGTGGAAGGAGACGTCTCCCATGGCAGGAGGCCATGTGCACACTGGGAGCAGTGGCTCTTCTTGTGCTCGTAGATCAGACTTCTTGACCCTGCTTTTAACTGTTGTAAGTCATCCGAGAGCTCTGTGCACAGCCAGTCAGTGCCGGACACCCTGCGTCTGTTCTGCCCGCAGCGCCCGCTCTGGACGTGGACTGGCAGAACAACACCACCTTCGCGTCCTGCAGCACAGACATGTGCATCCACGTGTGCAGGCTGAGCTGCGACCGCCCCGTGAAGACCTTCCAAGGACACACAGTGAGTGTGGGGCCTGCTGGCGGGACTCACGTGCGCGTCCTGGGGGGTGGGCGGCTGTCCCCCTTGTGCCTAGGATGACACGGTGCTGTGACGACAGACCAGCTCACTGGCAGCCTTTGTGGCTTGGCCTGTGGTATTGGGTTGGCCAGAAAGTTTGTTTGGAAAAGTCCAAACAGAGACAATGGCTCTAGGAATGCTTGGTTGTCTTTTAATTTCAGTCAAAACAGCTTTGTTAGATCATATTGTGACAACTGTCATATCAACATGCTTTTGTGAAAAACATTGAAATTGGTGAATTTTCCTGCACCAATTGAAGGTGAAAGAAAATACACAACATTTTGGGTGTGTTACGCTTTATTATTTCAAGAAGGGTAAAAACACAATTGAAATCCAAAAAAAAAAGGGCGTGCCATGTGTGGAGAAGGTGCTGTGACTGATCGTGTCAGAAGTGGTTTGCGAAGTTGCTTGGTACTGTTGACATTTTGGCCAAATGATTCTTTGTTGTGGGGCTGTCTTATGCATTGGAAGATGTTTAGCAGCACCCCTGGGCTCCACCTACTAGAAGCCAGTAGCGAGAGATACACGACATACTCAGAATATCCAAATCAGTACACTTATTGGTGAAAATGAAAATGTGCCTTTTATTTTACAGTAAGAAAGGTAACAGACTTTTTGGCCAACCCAGTACCACTTCAGGTGGCTAGATTAACCCAGTTTTGGGCAGGCAGTGGAGAGAACACAACCCCCAAGATGAGCCAGATGATGGATTTTGCAGGAAAGACTTAAAAGTAGCTATTAGGCAAATGTATGAGAAGGTAAATGAAAGGATACTTGTAATGAGTGAACAGATGGGGAATATCAGCAGACAAAGGAAAACTGTTTTGTTAAAATGCAGTCAAATGGAAACCTGAGAACTGAGGTATACTGTCTGAAAGGAAAACCTTCATGGATGGGTTTAACAGCAGATGGGAGACTGCAGAAATAAGGCTGATGAGCCTGAAGACAGATCCGAGAAATAGCCAGTTTTCCTCAGTTTGGTAGAAGACGTCAGCATTCCGTCCAGGAAGCTCAGGCGCCAGCTGACTTCTCGTCGAATCCTTAGTGTGGCAGCTGAGGCTCCTCACGGCCCTTCCGGAGACCCCTATACCTCAGTGCTCCCGGGGGTCTTGCTGTGTTCGAGCGCCTAACACGGGCCACGCTTCCCACATTCCGAATATAACAGACCTCAGTTCCATTGTCATCAGCACTTGCATGTTCTACCTTTCCCAGCTTCTGTCCCCATGGGTCCCTCCGTGCGTCTGAAAGGAAGCGATCCACTGTCCTGTTAACCTCCCATCGTGGCTGTACACGGAGCCTTCCCCTTATTTTTCTGGTGTGAACTTGTTTCTCCTCTAACTCGGGACTGTCCCCATGCTTTCCCTAGAAGTCTTGGTGGGGGGCTTGTGGGGCTGGGTGAGAAAGGTGAAGCAAAAAAAAAAAGAGAGAAGAAGTAGTCTTTGCACCCACACACCACTTTACTGCTGCCACCCCACTCGGCTCTTTCAGCGGGCATTCTCGCCTGGCATTCTGCACAAGACACAAGCTAGATGCACTGGAGTCTTTTTTCCCCCCAGGACTTACGAGCTGTTTCTGTATGCTTTCTGGGAATTGTGGCTTGGGTTGTGTTGGGGGTAGAGGGAGAGAGAGGGCAATAAATCCGCTCTTGGGAAGGACTTGGTTCCTCCCTGGAGCATTAAAGGCGGTTCGGCTGGGAGAGTCCGTGGGGACCGTCTCTGCCTTCCCAGGCCCGTCTCTGCACAGTTGCGGTCAGAGCCCCCCAAGCGGCCGTGGTCCTGGCTAATCCTGTCCCCACCCCAGCACATCGTCGGGCACCGGGCTGTCCTGGTGTCCTCCCAGATGGGCTTTCTCATGCCCCCGTCTCTGGTCCCAGCCCTTCGCCACCCCCGGACTCGCCCAGGGACCTTCTCCTTGGACTCCAGGCCGCCTCCCCCACCTTGTTTCCAGTCCATGTGCCATCGGCACCACCTGGAACACAGGTGTGGCCTTATCACTTCCCCACTTCGTAGACTTCAAAACCCAGTGACCTTAGCCAGCGGTGTGACCGCAGAATGTACCCTTCCAGCCAGAGCCGTGGAGCGGGAGATTCATGTTGGGTGGTGTCCCGGGCACCTGGGACCCCACGAGGAAGCCCTGTCACCCTTCTTCTTCAGCTCACCGTGCCCGGCACGCCATCCCCACCTCCAGACTGCGTGGCTCCTTTTCAAACGTGTGCCCCTTCTCTTGTGCCCACGGGGTCCATTTCCCCTCATGGTCCAGGTCTCGGTCTCAGGGCCCCCCGGCTCCTGGGTGCGGACGGCTGCCTGTAGCCGTTACCCTTCCACCTGCCTGCTGCCCCGCCCCACCCACTGCGGGAACCTGGCGCTGTGCCGTGGGCCGGCGCTTTGTGTTCCAGCCCCACGCCCCCAGCATTTGCTGTTCTCTGTGTGTACTGCCAGCAGCTACCACATGCATCTCGTTTCCCTCGCTCACGGGCCGGCCTGTGGTCTCTTTCTTTCGGTCACCCTGCCCCTGGCCCGGGTAGCCCATGCTGCAAAGCAGACGTCTTACCTCTTGGCGTTCCCCCCTCCTCCCCCTTCAGTCAGCACTAAAAATACAAATTTAGACACCGGGTTATGAGAAGTGACTTCCAACGTCAGTTTCAGAACAGCCGCAGCCGTGTGGCTTTTGTGTGCCATGCTTATCGTATGTCAGTTGGTTGGCTGCCTCACTGTAATCCTCTCAGACCAGCGTGGGTGAGGGTGGCCAGTTTGGCGTGGTACACGGCCGTGCTTTTACATAAATGAGAAAGGCAGAGTGAGCAAAGGCAGAAATGGGTGCCACCCAGGGTGTCACTGCAAATAGACTCGGCAGCGGTGACAGAGCGCTCCTGCCCTCTGCTGGACGGTGGTGGTACCTACTCACCGGCCTTTTTTTTTTTTTCCTTTCCTTTTCTCTCCCACCTTTGTAAAAAATATTTTTACTTAACAATACATCCTGGATATCTGTCTCTCTGCCGGTCGATAGGTGTCTATGTATAGGCCTTTATTTCTTTTTAAAACCCTGTGCTCCCTTTCAGAATGAGGTCAATGCCATCAAGTGGGACCCTTCCGGAATGTTGCTGGCATCCTGTTCGGACGACATGACGTTGAAGGTAATGGGGCCTGGCAGGGTGGGCTGCTGGACCCCAGACAGCCCTGTGGGCTCAGTTCAGGTGTTCGTTTCTGGCTGCTCTGGCCGACGACTTTGTCGCGAACACTTTTGCTGCCACCGCGAGGTTTCCCCACTGCTACTCCATGGCTCACCGCTCTGGTCCCCTCCTGCGTATGAATCCGGCATCATACTGAGAACCTCCCCTCCCCTGTGGCCCTCCCTTCGGTGCCCCCCAGGATTTTGCCCGTCCCTCTGCCTGGGTAGCGACCTGCCGGTCACTTCCCAAGGACCGCAGGCTTCACGAACACACACAGGACGACCGCTGTGAGCCCCTCCCAGCCAGAGAAACCGCGTTTGCTCACGTCATTCCCAATGTGTTCCCTAGATCTGGAGTATGAAGCAGGATACGTGTGTCCATGACCTCCAAGCTCACAGCAAAGAGATATACACCATAAAGTGGAGTCCGACCGGGCCGGCCACCAGCAACCCGAACTCCAGCATCATGCTGGCAAGGTAGAAGGGGGCACGGGCAGGGCGTCCCGGGGCTCCTCGGAGCAGCCTTGCGCGCCGTGGTGGCGAAGGTCACTGTATCAGAGGGAACAGAAGTGTTACTCTGTAAAAGTTGCGGCCAGGAAGTATTAACTTGTATCAAAAGGCACAGAAACGTAGCCAGTAACCATTCTGTGTATCAAAGGGAACGGAAAATCTTGTTAACGTGTTTATACCCTTCCAAACTGTACCAAAGAATCGCTGGCTTTGAAGGGGTCCATGAGATGGAGCTCTCAGGTGGTGCCCGGGCAAACGTAAGGACCCCTTACCCGGCGGGCTGGTGGGAGGGGTGGTCACGTGCCCAGGCTCCCAGCAGGTGGTTTTGTGAAGGTATTTTTTTTATGATAGAAGGAGGAAACAGCTCCGCATGGACCTTGGGCTTGGATTACTGGGGTGAACGCGGAGCTGTGGGTGGAGCCAGTTTGGAGTTGGCAGTAAAGGGTGCGCCGTGGCAGCCAGGTCTGCCCAAAGCGCTTACACAGTGACCCCCTACGGCACCAGCGTTGCAGGGAGTGCAAAAGACAGTCCGTCCAACTCTTCCCGGAACGGGGAAGAGTGGTTGTACGTGGCCACGCGCGCCTGTCCCCAGAACGCGTCACTTCAGGCCGCAGTCACAGAATTGCCCAGCGCCCGTGCTCGTTGGACCCCCTTTAAGGATGCAGCGTCCCACTCTCGGTCCTGTGTTTCAGTTAGAACATTTGGACAAATCAGTGGAGGAGATTCTGAGGCCGAGGGCCGGGGTGCTTAGGGGCCTGGAATCCGTGATCCAAAGACACCGGAGGGTGTGTTCCGCTGGAGGAGACCGGCTTTGGGAGGAATGTTGCATCCCCGGGGAGCAGCTGTGCTTCTGTGTGGTGGCAGAGACGGTGATAGTGGGGACGGAGGCCAAGTGGCCCAGTTCTGTCAAATACGACTCTTGTTCCTGAAAGTGCTCGACCCAAGGCTGTTCATAGAAAACACTGGAAGGGGGGAATCCCCGCAGCACCTGACAGCCCGAACCCCAAGAACACGAATAAATGGGGATGGTCGTTGTCTTTATTTCAAGTCGTTGTCCAAAAACCCACTTAAATGGCTTGGAAGGTGCTTTTGTGTCAGGTGCGTCCCTAGCCATTCATTGTCCTTTTGGTCGACAAGTATGAAAAGGACATATCAGTGCCCAGCCGGCCCCACTGAGGGAAAGGACGCCGAAGAGCCGCTTTGTCACAGGTCCTGTTCTTTAAATTCGAAAAGGTCTAAAACTGGCGGCTCTCGGGACTAGGCCCCGATGTCTGCCTGTGATGGTATGTGAGTTCCTACTGCACCGACACGGTTACTCACTTTGTTTGCCATTTTTCCAAATATTTTGGCAGGCAAACAACACATGTTGTTTTCAGTGATGGGAGCATTTTTAAAAATGTCGTCACTATTGCACAGACGTAGTTATCATCTGTACCTATGGGCAACGCTGAAACCGATGCACATGATGTCAGTGTATCCCCAGGGACAGCACCGAAAAGAAAGGAAGGAAGGATTTTTTTTTTTTTTTTAAATAACTGGTTTGTTGTCAGTGTACTGAGTCACAGCATAGACGTGACCAACCTGTGCCTGTTTGTTGTCTCCGGAAACAAAAGCTGTGAAAGGAAGCCCTGGCGTGCTAGGTGCTAAGGTGTGGGAAGTAGCAGAAGCTGCCATGTTTCCATGGTGACATTCCCTCCCACCCCTCCAGCGCGTCGTTTGATTCTACCGTCCGCTTGTGGGACGTGGAGCGTGGCGTGTGCATCCACACGCTCACCAAACACCAGGAGCCTGTCTACAGCGTCGCGTTCAGCCCCGACGGCAAGTACCTGGCCAGTGGCTCCTTCGACAAGTGCGTGCACATCTGGAACACACAGGTAATCCCAGCCTCCTTTCTGGAGGCATCTGCGGATGGATGGGACGGCTGCCCTTGCTCCTCTCTCTCCCGTGCCCCCTCCTGAATCCTTGCGCCCAGGTTCACATTCAGGTGCATTGCATTGCATGCGCACCCCCTGGTGGCAAGGGTTGGTGGTACAGGAGCCAAGTTAACTGCCCCGGAGCAGGCAGAGGCCCAGGCCCCGAGAGTTGGGGCTTCCCCGGGCCCGCCTCCCACGGACCAAACTATGTCCTGGTGGACGGGCCAAGGCGATGGTGGGCCCAGCATGGTAACAGCCTGTCACCAAGCAGACAGGCCACCGGGAAAACACACATCCCAGGAAGAATGGACGAGTCACCATTGACGAAATGCTCACTAGAAATAGCAATAGATGGCCCTGGCTGGCGTGGCTCAGGGGATTGAGCGCCGGCCTGTGAATCAAAAGGTCGCCGGTTCGATTCCCAGTCAGGGCACCTGCCTGGGTTGCGGGCCAGGTCCCCCGCTGGGGCCGTGCAAGAGGCCACCAATCTATGTATCTGTCACATGTCGTAGTTTATCTCCCTCTTTCTCCCTCCCCTCCCCTCTCTAAATAAATAAATACAATCTTAAAAGTATATTTAAAAGAAGAGATCGCGATAGGTGGCTTTGCAAAGTGCCATCGTAGCAAAACAACACGAGGTGCCGCCTGCTGCCACAGACGCATCCAGTTATTTCACTCCTTGTTTATAAATCACAGATCTCTTGGAGACCAAGCTCACTTTAATCCTCAGTGAGACGGCTGCCTTCTGTAAATACGAAAAGCATACATTATTGACTCAGTCCCTCTGCAGTTCCCCGGCCCCTTAGGGTGCGCAGCGCCGTCAGCCTTTGGCCGGGCATGGAAGGCGTGGCCTCGGGCGGACTCACGTGCAGTCCCAGGGCAGCTGCCTGCACATAGTAGGAAGCCCGAGAGACCCGTTTCCACAGCCACCGGTGTGCAGTGAAAATCCTTTCCGTCCTGTGTATTTGAGAATTCCCGTGATGGCCTCCTTGGGGGGTGGGGGGAGCAGTGCCCTTCCGCCCGGCAGGGCTCCGCATGCTCCCCCAACACTGTGCGTGACGACAGCTTTGCCTTGCAGAGCGGAAACCTGGTCCACAGCTACCGAGGCACCGGCGGCATCTTCGAGGTGTGCTGGAACGCCCGAGGGGACAAAGTGGGCGCCAGTGCGTCTGACGGCTCTGTAAGCAGCACCCACGGTTTCCTGGGCGGGGGTGGGGGCGGCGCGGGGTTGGAAAGGGGAAACACGGCGAGCTGATGCCGGGAGCTGATGCTGGGAGGGCCGGCCAGGTGTCGGTGAAACCCCCACAGGTTCCCAAAGGCCGTGTGCTTGGGCTTGAGTTCTCATCTGCCCTGCCACTAGGTGGCGCTGTGACTCTGGTGGCCGCTGGCACCACGTCAGTTCTTAGCATTGCCCCCGACGTGGCGCTGCCCCTCCATGCTAGTGACTCGGGGCGGGTTGGTCAGATGCTCAGCCACTAGCCTTTTGTTAGAGCTGCTCTGAGTGTTCGTGACTGCATCCCAATAAAACTTTATTTATAAAACAACATTGGTGGGCCTGACTTGGTCCGTGGGCCGTATCATCTGCCCACCTGAGCTCTGAAAGCACACTTGTGTTGTCTCTGAAGAGAACGCGGGCTTTCTCTTTCCTCACAGGTGTGCGTTTTAGACCTGCGAAAGTAGACCAGAAGTGTTGCGGAGAAAAGGAGAGAATTCCAATGGACCTGCCGTTAGCGCGGGGGCGCGCAGCCTCCGCAGACGCGGTCCTGGCAGCTCCAGAACTGCGTGGCTGTGGCGTGTGGGCGTGGACTTTGCCATCAACTCATCCCTGGCCACGGCAGCCTCTGTGTTTCCGTAGCCCTCATCAAGACGTTTAAAACAAACACACACACAGTCCTTCAGAGGGGGAGAGTGGGTTCCACCCAGGACATTCAGCCCGACGAGCGTAAGCCACCAGCTGGACGGGCGGGCGCGGTCTGCTTCCCACCCAGGCGGGCTCTGATGGCTGAGGCGGGAGGGAAAAAACGGTGCCAAAAAAAAAAAAAAAAAAACCCAGAAGGAAAAAGAAAAGAAAGATGCTGTGAGAAACCGAAGAGGGGGTGTACAAGCTCCCCTCCGCGGGCCGCCTTCTCCCCCTAACAATTCGGACGCGACGGCTGCTCTCGCGAAGGACATTCGAAGACCGGTCTGTACCGATGAAATGCGTGACTTTGTAATCCCCACACGGCCTGTTTCCTAGAACCTTCTTTGTCCGGGGGCTTTTCTGTCGGTTGGAATCCTGTTGCCGGGCCTTGCGTCCGTGACAGGGCTGGTTTCCCTCGGTTCCCCTCCCCCGCCCTTGCCTTCCCCTCCACCGTCTCCCTCCGTTCGGTGCGGTCTTGATTTGCAGCCTTGGGGACAGGATGACAAAAATCTTTGCCGGACATCTTCCTTATCCCTTCCCCTCCGCCTCCCTCTCCTCTCTGTCCCTTTATCATAGATGCTTCAGATCTTAGGTCTCATGGGCACTTCCAGCGCGTAATAAGTGCTTTATTAAAGGAAGAGGGTAGGGCAGGGGGACTTTTTACAGGAGAAAAAAAAAATGACTTATAAGAGAAAGAGCCCGGAGTATTTTTGGAAAAAAAAAATATTTTTATGTTAAAACAATTTTAAAATCCTGAAATGGCCATCAGACATAGAGAGCTTTGTGCGGTTTCATATTTTAAAAATATTCTAGGAAGACAGGCAGGGTGTGACGGAGTGAGTCCGGTTGCTTTCGGCGGCGTGGCCGGTGGGGGGAGGCTGGGTGGCGGGGCAGACCCCAGGGACGGCAGCGGACCAGGCTTCGGCCGGAGCGACACGTCCCCACTCTGGGCCAGAGGACAGTGTGGCATCTCTCGGCGTATCTACCTTTGTGCCGCAGGAGGGAAATGAAGAAGGTTGCACTCCCCCTGAGGGGCACATCCCCAACCAAACGATACTGAGGAAGCCATCGAAACGGGCAGCTCGGTTCCGTGTCGCGTGTTAGTGGCACCTCATTCACAGGGAGGGCCCTCGCACAAGTGACTGACGGCTCCAGGGGTCTCACCTGGCCGGACAGTGACAGAAATGCATGGGGAAGGAATGGCCTTCAATCCCGAAGGTGAATGAAAGGTAGAACGTCGTCCGTCACTTCCACTGTCTATCCGTTGTTTCTCCACCGAGAGACTCGGAGATTTTCTTTTTTTAAAATAACCTTTTTACTGTTTTTAAACAATTAAACGTGGCTTTGTGTTCCTACGGGAGTTTCCTTTCATTGGATCAGGTGACCTTCGTCCGGTTGTAACCGGACACCGACTGCTTTTGAAATTCGCCGTGGGAGGAGGACCATCGATTTCCTGTGCGCAGAGCAAAGGATGGGGATGCGGCCGGGCCGGCGCCCACCCTGCGGCAGGCTCCAGACGACTGCCTCCCAGCTTCGAGACAGTACGTCGTTCAAACGGATAGGGTGGCGTCTGTCCGCGGAGCCGGAAATCTGCCGTGAGGGCGGGTCCGCCTGCCCGACCAGCTCTGGAGTGTGCTGGGACCACCTGCCATGTCAGTGCCACCCCCCGCCCTGCCATCACTGTCTGAACATCACTGGGCTCCCTTTGGATACACAGATGCCTCAGGTCCCGGTGAGAGGAGACCAAAACTCTGTGCTGTGATTACGGGTCGGCTGTTTTTTTCGGGCTGTTAGCTGGCTCTCGGCGAAGGTCCATCTTCGGTGCGGTCACCACCCACACTTTGAAGAGCAGCTGGCACGCCGACCACATCGATCATTTCCTGCCCGACGACATCGTGGGTTGGGGATGCTGTGTGTGGAGGGGGCAGACAGTGACCCCTTCCCAAATACACACGTGCTCATCTGTGCAGAGCCCCCGCTGTGGAGGGCTGGCCCATGGTCAAGACTCACTGCGGGGACTGGGACTGGACGGTCCTCACGTGAAGCGTGCCGACGTGGGGCCTGCTGATAAGTCTGAGCCTGTCGGCGGTGGTGAGTTTGGAGCCAAGGGCGGGGGGGGCCCAGACCACGCAGGCTCCGTCCCGTGCACGGCAGGGAACCCGGCAGGGATGACAGCAGATTGTCCCCGTCCCCGGCTTTCCAGTCACCCGGCCATCGGAGAAGAGCTTGCCCTGGTCACAGGGGGACCAAGGGTGAGAATGCACACGTGCCCCTCGGGTCCCGGTTCCAAGCAGCGACAGCCTATGATGCTGACATGCCAGGGACGCTTGTCTCCGGAGAGTCACCTCTGCCATCCAGCTGGCCCACGGGTACTGTCACCTCCCTCGTTTACAGCCCTTCAGCAGTGTGCGTGATGCGTCAGCGTCGGTGACCAAATGGAGGCTTGGTTCTGAGTGCTGACGTCGCAGGCCGAGCCTCCCGGCGGCCTCCGTCCGGCTGGAAGGGACTCGGAGCACGCCGTGCGCGTGGCCTGCCGCCCACCCCGCGCGACCCCAGGGACGATTGTCCTCCTGTCCTAGGTCATGGAGCCGAGCGAAGTGCACTTTGTCAAACGTAAAGGTCTGCTTTGGTCTGGTTACTCTCCTTTTTTTCAACCTGTTCCACCCGTTTTGTTTTTTTAAAGTCGTGTCTCTTGTCAAACGCAGAAATGTCCCTTCCGCCGCTCACTGAGGTTTCGGATTCTGGCTTCCGTGCTTTTTATTGTCTGTGTCAGACGTTCCAGCCAGACGTCCTTGCCCGTCAGCCACTCCCGACCCCGTGCCGTCCACATCGGCCCCGTTCGGTTCCCCCGCCCCGCTCACCCTCACGCGCTCCGACGAAAAAGGAATCACCTCGTGTGTCCTAGCTCATTTGTTTCGAGAGAGAATCAACAGATCATATTCAGTGTCTTGAATAAATTGCTCTATTTTGATATTAGACAACGTGGTGGGCGTGCTTTCTTCGTCCCGCTCGGTCCCGGTGGGGCCCCGGCGGCGTGGATGCGGCATTTTCTCTCCAGAGGACGGCAACTCAGGTGCCGCTCGCCAGGCTGCTGGTCCCACCGCAGCATCGACGGCCGCCCGGGGGTTATAGACGGCGATGACACTGAGGGAGCGTGTGTTTGAGGGTTTCTTTTTGTGACGTCATTTCTGGCCGGCTGTTGGAAGGAGTCAAAGTCTGGATTGTCTTCGTCCGCAGGGTGCTGGGCTGGGGCTCGGGGTTGCAGGACTGAGTCCGTAGTCTGCGGGACACACGGTCCCAAGACACGGGGGACCGCAGACATTGATTTCTGCACTGTGATACTCCATCTGCGGGGACCCAGACGGCCGGGTGTTCTCACCGATGCCACTGTCATTGCTGGGGGTCCCATCATCCCGTTAGTTAATGGGGTCTGCTCCCTCCAGTTTATAGGAACGGGAGAGGGCTGTGCACCCTCCCTGCCTCTTCTCGGTCCCAGCTTTGTCTGGGGTCCAGCCTATTGGCTTCTGTTTAATGGCTGCCCAGGGGACTCAGCCCGTTCCCACGAGGTGCATTTGGGGTGACGTCCAGAGCAACCCCGGCCCTGCTGCCAAGGCCACAGGAAGGTCCTGGGAGGAGCTCGGAGCAAACACGGTGTAGGCCGTGAGGAGAGCACACAGTGGCTCCCAGGGCGGAGGCGTGAGTGGGCGTGGCTGGCGTGGCTTCAGCAACCATGCTGGTACCACGTGGGCAGTTTTATAGGGGCTGCTTTGTGCTGTGCGGGAAAGTAAATTGGGACACTGATGGTTCTAGATCTGCGTCCCTTTAACTTCACATAACCTGGAACCCTTCTCTGCAATGATTCTAACATGTGTTCCTTTGTCCACTGAGCTCACTTAGTTTCACGTCTTTGGGGACTCTGTCTGCTCACCGAACAGAGATCCTGTGTGTGAACCGTCCACACCTCGGTGGTGGGCGTCACAGAGGCTGAGAATGTGCTTTGTCGGCACGGGGAGTTCGCACCTGCAGGGCTGGCTGTTGGTCAGCCTGGGAATCCCCTTGTGAGCTGTGGGGGGGCGGGCCGTGGGGGAGGCAGCTGCACGGTTCTAGGAAAGACTCAGACCGTGGCCCAGTGGTTCCCGCACTCTGGCCCCTTTTTCTCGGAAGCGTCTCACCCACATGCACGGTAAGCCCTGTAGGAGGCCGGGGCTGCACAGGGAGGAGGCAGGGGCAGAGGGCAAGGGGCAGGGTCCCTTGCGAGGCCGTCCGCTGCAGCCCAGAGTTCCTGGCCTGGAAAACGGGGACTGAGTAGCTATCCTCGCCACACGAGAGGAGGAAAGGCTTGGTTGGGGTCCTGCTCTGCCGTAACTACACGCTCAAAATTGTTGGCGAGGCTGTTTGCAAGGGGGCGCGTGGCAGATCCACTCTCGCGGGCTGTGCTGACCTGACCAGCAGGTTCAAGTGAGGCGGAGGGTACGCGATCACATCTCTCTCTCTCCAAGCCACAACCCACTGCACCTGTCAACGCAGCCGCCCACCTGAACACCTCATGGGGACCCATCCCCTCAGCTCTTCAAGGACTTCCCCGATAGTTACCAGCCCCCAACCCCCATGGTCATCACTGCTTTCCCTGCCCTCGGCATCCCTGCGGGGACAGCCTTGCCTACGGGGCAGCGGAAGTTGTGTCTCTCTCGTTCCCCGGGTGGACTTGACACCACGTGTCCCTGATGCTCAGGCGTGTCCCCAGTGCGTGGGCGGAGCCCAGGGAGGCGAGTCACCGTGGCCACGTCGTCACACGCTCTCACTTGTCTCGCCCCCATCCCAACCCCCAAGCCGGCTGGCGGCTGACACCCACCCAGGAGGCGGTGTTTGAGCCGATAGCCAGATGGGTCGGCGCTCTCATTTGCGAGCTGCCGCCCCGAACTGCAGCAAACATCAGCCAAAGAGGGTGCGTGAGGATATCTGGAAACGGAAGAAGCAGGGTGGCAGGCCACGCAGACAGGAACAGCCGAAGTCAGGCCACGGGGCGGGTCCCCTGCAGAGCACGTGCGGCACAGGCAGCACTGGGCGCCACCCACACCTTGACGCTGGACCCCAGAGCAGCCCCGGAAACACGCCCGCCCTGCCTCCGAAGGGACCTGCCCGTGGCTACGCCTTCTGCACGGGCTTCTAAATTAAACACATGGGATGCAAATGACTGGCTCTGTCGGGTCCTGGGCCGGCCTTCAGCTGCAAGGGAGGCTGGGAAGGCAAACAGCTGGAGTCTCTGCCTCTAGAGTGGAGATGAGGCTAGCGGCGGTCCTGAACTATAAAGGGCTTCGCACACTGGGGTCGGACAGAGTGTCAGCACAGAGATGAAGAAAGCAGAAGCCACCCAGCAAAAGGGACACTCCTTCACACATCCTGTCCCTTTGGAACCGGCTCCAGGCTTAGGAATGTATAAGCCTAGGCACACACAGTGCCCCGGATCCGTCTACAGCCCTGGGACCCCAAAAGTACAAACCCACAAGCATCCTGCAGAGCCTTTCTCGAGTAAAAGGAAGTCCTAACCTTGACTTAAAAGGTGGCATGTGGCAGAGCTGTCTGCAGCGTCCTCAGAAAATAGTGGCTTTGCTATGGACACCTGGCTGGCTTGCAACTCCAGGGCATATTACAATATTTCTAACAAGCTGGATATACACACACAATTTTTTTTCAACTGATGGAAATACGGAGATTTAGGCAGCGATGTAAGCATAAACCAGGTTCCAAGGATTCCTGCGACTATCATTGCTCAACACAGCGTGAGGACCGAACGCTGAATTCCTGGTCAAAGCGGCCTCTTTGGCGCCCTCTTGTGGCTCACTGAGGGCATGCACTGCCTGTGAGG
>PVJD01016271.1:0-21642 GCA_004026545.1 Mormoops blainvillei | reverse complement strand
GTCATTGGCAAACTGTGGCTCACGGGCCCGGTTGGGCCAGCCATTTGTTTTCATAAACGAGGCTTTACTAAAACACAGCTATGATCATTTGTTCACGTGTTATCTATGGCTTCTTTTGCTCTTTGAAGGCAGAGTTGAGTAGCTGTGACAGAGACTATATGGCCTGTAAAGCCTTAAATGTGTATTATCCGGGCCTTCATACGAAAAAGTTTGCCAGCCGTTGGTTCAGAAAATGCCCAGGCCATACCGCAGACCAACTGAAATTAGAATCTCTGGTGGCAAGAGCCAGGCTTGAGTGCTTTTTAAAGGTTCCCAGATGATGTCAGTGTGTGGCCAAGGTTGTAAACCACTGGTCCAGCCTGAGCAGCAACTCGGAGAAGTGGCTGAACAAGCCACAGTGTCAGTTTCCATCTTGGCTGGGTAAGTCACCGAGAAGGGTGGTCCAGGGTTTGAGCTTTGGGGACAGAAAGGCCTAGTTGGCATCCTGACTCTGCCACCAACCAGCTATCTGACCTGAACAGCTCAAGCCCTCTACACCTCAGTGTCTCCATCTATAAAATGGGCACAACAGCGCCTACCACCCAGGGTTGATGGGAGGACTGGGGGGAGAATGCATGCAGAGCACTCAGTGTTGTACCTGGCGTACGACCGCATTTTGCAAGTGTTAGCTAGAATGGGGGATGGGCAAGAGTTGGGCCGAGAGGCTGCTGACCTCACCCTGGCTCAGAGCAGGCAGCAGCGGGAGGACCTGCAGAAGCTCTCAGGGCTGCTACGCGTGGTGCCCAAAGGGAGATGTTCATGTCCGAAGCTGAGCAACGACTTGAAGATGCTGCTGGGAAAAGTTACTGTGTGTGTACAACGACCAAACTTCCAGCTGGTGTGGGCCGGGGTGCGGTCGGGGAGAGCTCGAGAGATGCCTCATGGTTCAACTCTGCCCACAACTCCCCTGCTCCCGGGGCTCCGCATCTTTGGCCCTGGCTCACATTCTGGGTGCCAGGGTCCTTGAGAGACTCTGGTAGCTCCTGGGGAATGCTTGTTAAAGACTGGCATACCATGCCCCAAATTCTGCTGCTTGGATCGCACACTGGGGCTGTGGTACAGCTAAGGGTGCCTGATACCTGCCCTGCAGGTGCCTGCTTCCTGCCCACCTTGGCTCTGCCCCTGGGCCAGTCTGGGTTTGACGGTCTGCCACGGTCTGCCAGGCTGGTACCCAGGTAACACAGGAGGGCTCTGGTCTGCTATGCCCAGAAAACTTCTCCTTTGCGTAGGCAAGCTGGACTCTAGAGATGGCCAAACAATATCTGTACCTTGACCATTCAATTAAGGAGTAAAGGGCATGCATCTGGCAAAATTCTTGGGTCTCTCGCTCAGCTAATGACCCACACTGGTCAGGAAAGGTGGTCCGTGCGCTTCGCAAACAGGCCTGTCTCTTGTTCAGACTTAGCAACCTCTCTCATCTGGTATAAAGATGAGTGGCCCCTCAAATGCATGACCAGGGTGCTTAGGGACCCTGGCAGGGTTTGGTGACTCCCCGAATTAGGAAATGGTAACATCATGAGTTGGTCACATCATCAGTTGACTGACCCAGGGGATGACTCCATTTGCATATTGGCTTATGGCTTGGACTAGAACTGGATCAGGTTAAGTGACCAGCTCCAGAAAAGACTGGCTAATAGTATCCTAAACTTAATACATGTATAAGGAAGAGAGGCTTAGCACCGTTCCAGGCCCTGACCCATGGGGACCTGTACCTAAATTGGGACCACATATTATGATCTAAAATAGCTGGGGGTCAAGCAATGAGTAAGGGTTAAATGCTCAACACAACTAGACAACCCAGTAACAAACCCCTGGGATGTTCTCATTATAAGAGTAACGATGATACAAATGGTTTCTATTTAGTGGGGGTTTATGAAGTGCTGAGTGATTTCTTTAGATGCAATTTCTTATTCAGTCTTTACAACCATCCTATGAATGTTGGGAAAATTAAGTACTCTCATAGCCACGTAGCTTTAAAGTGGCAGAGCTGAGATCCGAATTCGGGTCTCTCTGACTCTAAAGCTCCTACTCTATGCTACTAGGATATACAGAATCCCCATGAAGAGTCAGCGGTGCCTGTGCTGTGGTATAATCTTATTCCATCAAATTGTGTTGGGCTGAGACAGGGAAGAAAATACCCAGGCCCCGTGGGATTGCTTCCAGTCTCTGAGAAAGACTGCATCTCTCCGCCCTCAAAGGTTCTACCTCACGCCCGGGGCTTGCCTGTTGGGTTAGATCCTGGGTGCTCTTTTTCCCAGGGTCTCAGGGTCCTTTCAGTAACTCCTTATGGATTTCTGTCCCAGTCTCCTCCTTACACTGTCCCACTTGACTGCTCCTTGGGGAGCTCTTAGAGTCTTGCATCTGATCCCCGCCCCATCACAACAATTCACTCTTGGCTCAGTCCCTGTATTATGTGGGGTCAACAATTTACTCACCAAAGAGGTAGCCACCCCCTATCCCCAAATACTGATGATCAAACATCATATCTTTCATCTTACCTAAAGGGCATGGAAGATATCATTCTTACACCTGCAGAGCACAGCATTGTGGCCTGTTGAACTCAGACTCCTGGGATGTGTCCGTGTCCACTGCTGGGACCTCCAGCCCTGCTACACCACTGGCTAAGAGAACTGACTGGGGAGCCAGCATTCCTGGGTTCAGTCCTGGCCTGGCCGCGTGCTACCTGAGTGGCCCTCAGTGAATTCTCAACCTCATTTTCCTCATCTGCAAACTGGGAATAATGACAGCACCTCCTTCAGGAGACTGCGGTGTGAAGTGAGACAATATATTATGTGTAAAGTACTTAGCTCATTGCTGGCTCAAGACAAACACTCCCTGGGTATTAATTATTATTACTAGTTGAGATTATATTGCTGTTTCTCCTCTGGTTGTTATTATATATATGCACTCAATCAAAATTAACCACCCTACTTTCAGGATGGCAGAGAATCACATGTTACTGCACAAGAATTGAAGTTTTACACCTGGAAAAACACCACAGTATAAAAATTGACCTCCTCTGTCGATTTGCCCCAGAATATAGTACATTACTTTTCATGGCCCTGGACATTCTCTCCCAGACATAACCGTATGTTCTCTAACTTAATCCCTACACCAACCTGGAAGATACGCTTTTACTACGTCAAAATTGAGATTCAGAGATGCCAAATAACAATAGTAATAATAATAATAATAGCAATAAAATGACTGACACTTATTTTGTGCTTTCTATGCATTATACACTGTTTTAGGAACATATCTTCTATGGACATATCTTCCAATTTTCAAAACAACCTATGAGATAGATGGTGATTATTATGCTCATTTTTCCAGATGGGGAAAGTGACATACAGAGAGGTTAGGTAACCATCCAAGGTGACAGGAATCACAGAGATAATGAGAATTGGATTATCCCAATTCCATAGGGTAGTAGAGCTACAGCTGGGGTTGACAGAGGACAAGGAGAGACAACACCCATGGGTCTTTGAGCTGGTGGCACTGTCCCGTCCTTTACCTCGCCTCCCACATACACACACCCTTCCTTCCACACTGGGTGATCTCAAGGTCTCTATAAAACCCTCTCTATAAAATTCTGTGATTGTAACAGAATCTACAGAGACCATCCCTCTGCCAGTTAGTTAGAGGGAGGCCAGAGCCCTGACACATGCAGTTTTCCCAGAGGACAGAGGATGAAGCTGAAGATTTCCCTAGCCACACTGAATACAACGTTGCTGCCTTAGGACAACACAAACATATGCTTTGTTTCATCTTTCAACAGCCTTTGATCTTCATGTTGGTTACATACTGGCTGTAGCCGCTACCCTTCCCTCATGGGCCGAGTCTGGGCCCGAGTGAAGCTAGGTCGCAATCCTTTATAAAGCATGGCTTTCCATTCATGCCCAAGATCTTGCTGGTGTCACTGTTCTGTCAGTGTCTTGATTAGTGCAGAAAAGTGAACTCACAATGAAGTGAGATGAGTCTGTGCTGCCCAGGAGATACCATTCAAGTCGGTAAGCTGCCCAGTTATTAGTCACTCGGAAAGCAGATTTAAGTTGCCCTCAGAGCCCTAGAAACACGAGGCTCAGAGAGGCTGTGGCACAGCTGCCCCGCTATTAGAAAGCTTTCGGTAACTGCGGTGAGGGGGAAAAGTCTGTGTTGTCTGGGCTAAGTGGAGCTCGTGCAACTTGAGGTTCACATTTTGAAAAGAATGGAAAGGCAACTGTCTCATGGTCTGGATTATCTTGTTTGCTAGTCAATGAGCAAGAACTTGGTCAGGCTGCCCAACAGGTCATTCAACGTCAATCTTATCCGAGCGTGTCTCTGTGATGCCTGGGGAATGTTCACGTGCACTGTTCAAATGACAAAGTTTTCAAAAGGATTATCCGCTTGGCTCACCATACCCCCTTTCTGCTAATGCAGAGAAGTCATCATACGAGATGGCTGCATGTCAAACACAGAGAAAGGCAAGTTTGGAGGAGTTTACACCTACGGAGGCAGCTCTCGAAGGATAGTCTGGGGAACCCTGGGGGTCCCTGGGATCTGAGAGGTCAAAGCTATTTTCATAAAAACACTAAGACATTATTTTACTTGTTCACTCTCATTCTCTCTCAAGTGTGCAATGGAGTTTTCCAGAAGATACATGACATGGGATATGGCAATGGATTGAATGAATAAGCAGATAAGAGGATCCGACCATCTCCCGTGAAGCCAGCCATTAAAGAAATTTGCAGCAAGTAAAATAACAACACTATTCTCATTAATTATTTCTGAAAAAGAGTTTTTTTAAAATAAAAATAACTTATGTTAACATATAATTGGCATATTGTTTGAAATAAACTCAGAAATTATTTTTTACATTTCTGAGTTTTAATTTCTACTGTGGTAAATATTGTTTGCTACAACTCATATGAAAGTATTTGCGGCCCTCGATGACTTTCAGGAAAATAATGAGGTCCTGGGCCCCGAAAGCTTGAGAACCACTGACCCGGCAGGCCCCGATGACTCTATTTCCCCGCCAAGGGATGCACTCCTTCCTTCTCCGGCTCAGCAGCCCAGCAACCACTTGCTGGAGACTCACCACTTACTAACTCGGACCTCGGCGCAGGTTGTCTCCTTTGTAGCCTTCTTACTTGCCTTGCCCCGAATCCTTACTATTGAAATGTCTTTTTTCTGCTTATGACATGAGCCCGGGAGGTTCACAGTGTTAATTCTCCCTGGCAAGGCACGGAGGGTGGCTTTCCTTGGCCTCCATCCTCAGTCAGGCAGAGCCCAGAGACAGGTGAGGACTGCCACTGCAACCCGGACCACCAATCAACAAATGCCGGGACAGGGGGCTAGGGAGGGAGCTGCACATCTGTGCAATGTCAACAGGTGGGAGTGGGATCTAGGCCTGGGGGACCAGAGGTGACCCTGGGCCTGGGCTACAGAGGCTGGGAGGGAGCCCTGTGTCTGGCATAAGGGCTGGGAGATGCCAAGCCATCAATCAGTGGTCATTACCATAAAGGTCAAATGTTTCCTTCCATGTGTGTAAAACACTGTGACTGACACCAATGCCACAGGCAGGGCCACTTTCTCTGCAGGGGCCTCAGGACCCCTCTTTACAAACAAAGCTAGAGTCCCCTCTTCATCTCTCTCCTGCAAATCACAGTAAAATATTCACTTCCACCTAATCCACCTATCAACACTCACTGAGCACCTCCTGGTCACCTGTGGAAAGTGCTGGTGGGGAGAAGTGCAAAGATGAATAAGAAAAGCTCCCGACTGCCCCCAGGAGCTTCTCATTAGCAGCGTAATGATCAGATGAGTTTTAATTCATGTCTCCCACCCTGCCAGATTTCTAGAGGGAAGGAAAGAGTGCCACTAAAGAAAGCCACTAAAGAAAGCAGGGAAACAAATACCCTCAATAATTCGCACGTCTAGATAACCAACGTCTGAAGTACAAGAATTGATTCTGCAAGAAGAGCTGCTCTCAGCTTCATCTTTATAAATGTGATTTCTTAACCTCGAATTCAATTGTTGGCTGCAACAGAAAGAACCTGATTTCCTACCAAACTAAAACCCCCGTGTCTGACTTGGTGATGCGCCAATTCCCAGGCAGGATTCACCCGCGAGGCTCTCTGAGGCATCCAGCCAAAGGGACGCCCAGCCCAGGGGGCCCCTGAGAAGTGGAAAGGGACTGGGAACATTTCCGAATTGCAAAATGCTTCATCTTTAAAATAGGCTCTAGAGTCAAAGTTCTATGTGAAAATGGGCTGCTCATCATTGTTTATCCAACTCAGACAGAAGCAACCACAGGGCTTCCCTTCCATGCGGACGACAACCATGGCTGAAGCTTGTCTACTTGCTGCTGAGTCAGAGGGCCTGTCGTGACCAAAGTCCTACTGCACTTGGTACAAGAGGATGAGGAAAACAGCTAAAAGGATGGTGGCTCATGAAAGCGTTCTCCGAAACCATTTCACCCATCTCCTTCCCCCCTCACCCTACTACTGCCCCCCTCTTCCGCCGCATCTCAGTTGTAATCCTTTCTGCTCAGGGGAGTTTTAAAATTCTGGGAATTGTCTTACTTTAAGCATCTTTTATATGGGTTGTCAAGATCATGTACTTTCACATCTCCTGCAGCACTATGAACATCAAGAGCCCATTAACTAATTAATTATATGTTTTTAAGAATTATCTGCACATAAAATATTAGAAAATCACTATTCGTATCACACACGCATAGAAAATTGTATCTTTTTCTTTCGGTCATACATTTACTCTCTTTGTTCCCCTCCCCCCTACTCTCCCTTTCTCTTTTCCAGCATGATCTCTCTCTCTCTCTCTCTCTCTCTCTCTCCCTCCCCCCCCCGCCCCGGTAACCACAATTGCATGCATGCTTTCTGGCCTTATGGCATACTCAAACATTAAAAAAATGATTCAACTGATAAAGTTTTAAACCATTTTAAAAGTGTCCAATTTGAAAATGAAGAATGTGGCTCCTTCATTTAGAAAGCAACCGAAGGGACGTGCATGGGCTTTGCAGAAGCCCAGGATGGATTCGGAGCCCAGGGCTCAGGGGGCCAGAGGCCGTCAGCGTACCAGCCAGCAAGGTTATCCTGAGGAGTAAGTAAAATAATTCCTGTAAAGCATTCCGCTCAATGCCTGGCACATGAAGAGTACTGAGCAAATGATAGCGGTTATTATTCTCAGGAAGTATTTATGACTGAGGCCATAATTCGGAAGAGGAAGAGAAGTAGAGAGAGAGATACACACCAGAGACTGTTTTTTAACCTATCCATGCATTCTATTTAAATAGTTTGACAGCGGACCAAGCACTTACATTAACTCCTCTGATCCCCAGAATAATCCTGTGAAGTAGGTAGGACACGTGGTATTGTCCCATTCAATAAGCCAGGGTGTGATGGAAGGCCAGAAAGCCGTTAAAATGGTTTTGGTGTCAAGTTTAACAGGCACTAAGTAGAACAGAACTAGAACAGGAACCACAGGGTTCAGGCCCCTGACAGAGGACTGCTTTCTCCATTTGGTTGATATCCTCCGTCCTTTTAATTTATGGTCCTGTGCCATCTCAAGAACTGGTCTCTAAAAAATTTAAAATTAAAAAGCCAAAGTTAATGCCATCTGTAAAAAGCTAACCCCTTGATTATCCAACTGCAGCCCAGCTGAGTGAATCAAGGTACTTCCTCCCAGCCACCAGGAGGAAGTCCAGACTCCCTACCCCACCCCACCCAACCCCCAGCAGTACATCCTGCTTAGGGGGCGGGCCCCGCAGATGGCTGTGGGGCGGGAAGCCATGGGCAGGGACTTGACTCCCAGCAGCCCAGCTGTTGTGCTG
Organism: Mormoops blainvillei; assembly: GCA_004026545.1. NCBI lineage: Eukaryota > Metazoa > Chordata > Mammalia > Chiroptera > Mormoopidae > Mormoops > Mormoops blainvillei. Next base: position 13,772 of record PVJD01016271.1, on the reverse strand, counting down.
CCATCTGTGGCCCCAGCCCCAATTTAGCACAGAAGATTACAGGCTGGCAGCTCTCAATTGCCCCAGCCAGATGGGTTCCCCCGGGAATGCCACATCTGGGGAAGCCTTCCTTGGGAACTGGTATAGAGGCGTCCGTGCATTCTCACCTCTGTTATTATCTGCCAAGCAACCTAGAGAGTATTACCTTCCGAATGCAAAGATTAAGAGAAAATGAAAATGCATGGAGTAGTTAGTAATTTTTATTTGAAAAAAGTACCCTTCAAGGCAATGCTGATGCACAGGAAATCACCGTTTTCAAATGGCATGAAACACAGAAGACATGAAAAAAATATTACAAATGGCTCATACATCATCAAATAATTTTTATTTCCTTCTATGTTATCGAAATGGATGAAATTTTTGAGCCAATTGCATATGCTAAGTATGTATACTTTGTTTCCCAATCTTTAATTCTAGGGTTTTAACTGAGCAAATAAAATGAAGAAGGTACTCAAAAGGACTCCCGTCTGATAACAAGCAGAGGAGAAAGATGCAGGGCACAAGGAAGAAAAAGGTTTCAGCATAAAACATGCGACCTTCTCAACGCAACACCAGTCAGTAACTCGGGCTGCATCCCTATTTGCCCTGCCTAACGGGGGACCTTGCTATAAAATCTGATTACTGTTATCAGCAGGAAGCCGCTTTGGCTGTCCTGCTTCAAGGAGAGTCATCCAAATTACAGGTCAGCCAAAACACGGGCTGGGTGATCCTGGCTCACTGACACAGAATGCTCGGGTCTCTCCTTGGCCTGTGGCAGGGGGAGGATTCTGTGGCTTGACTCAGCTTAAACTGTTCATGCAGGCACTGAATTCCAGGCTCCCAGAACAGAGGCCCTGTGATATCCCAGGTCCTGGAGAACTAGAAAAAATGCAAAAGGGTACCAGTGCCCCAGTCTGGGTGCTTGGACCCACACCCTTCACGTTTCTCCCTGGAGACAAGTAGTTTGCTTTGGTACCCATTAACAAGCCATTGAGAAACGTGCATTTAGTGCCTATGATGCAGAAGGTCCTGGGTTGTTCGCACAGAGATACAGCAAAAAGCATCCCAATGACATGTCTTTCAGGGAGAAATACAGGAGGGATCAGAAGGTACTTGGTGAGAAATGCCAAATAAGTACAAGCGTTCCAAGTGCCACAGAAACTGAGGGGTGGGTGGAGCTTGAGCCAGGTAGGGACGCATCAAAGGGAAAGATGCTCTCTGACCCATACTGAGCCTTTCCACTAAAAAATCGGCAGGGCTTCAAACAAAAGATGACTTTAGCTTTTCATCTGAAACATAGAAGGGTCAAAGAGTCAATTTGCTGTTTTCCAAAGGATTGTCACTGAAGCGCAGGCTGGGCTTAAGGGATGTCACCACTGGGAATGGTGAAGGCTTTATGGTCTAGTTCTTGTGGGTTGCGTGGTCAGCAGTTTGGAGAGGAAGGGAGGGAGGGAGGGGAAAAGTGGGCTGTGCTCAGAACCAACCCATCACTCATGCTGAAGACAGGCTATAATGGAAGGAATTGAGGAGTGGACCTGGGCTCCAAACCTACCTCCACGCTCACTGGCTAAGTGACCCTAAGTAAAGCACAGTCCTTTCCAAACCTCAGTTCCTGCAAAGGGTAACAGGGAAATGTGCTTGCCATGGGAGGGGGCTCATTAGCATTAAATAACACATTTCAAAATTGCAATGCAGTATGTTGCACACAAATGGTCAACAAATGCAAGATTCCCGCCAACCCCAACTCTCCTCACACCATCTCACTACACACTGAAATAACAATTATTGGGATCATAGGTCATGGATTCTTTCCCAAACATGCGTAATTTCAAAAGCTTTTCTTGTTGGTCCATCTGACAGACAATATGGTCAATTTGTGATTTAGCAAATATGTTCTTTCTATTACGCGGTAATAATATCTCCTGTCCAGTGTCTTATTGAATCATCCATTCTTTCGACTCTTCTGAGTGATAGAGAGACAGGGGAAAGGAGGGAGAGGAAAAGTTAGAAAAGAAGAAGATACTGAGTCTCTCCTCTCTGGACCAGGTTTTGTGGTGAGTGTTCAGTGACGAAGGCCTAACAGTGGCCCAGTTTCCTAGGAAACTCTGCTTGGAGGTTTCACACCGTAAGCGCATCATCTGTTTGCTTTGTAGAAGGCACACAGTTCTGGGCAGTCATTTGGGCCACACGTCACACAGCCAGAAATAATATCTGAATCAGGTCTTTTTGAGCTGACTCTTCATTCATGAGGCAGTCAAGTTTTCACCATTTGAACAGACTTTATAAATTGACTCAAAACGTAAGTCTCTTCCTTCTGGTTTTATACTTATCTGCTATGGTAAACACTGTCCTTTGTAGTAAGTATAGTTGGCATCAAAATTCTCTGTTCTTCAGCTGTAACTCACCATCTAGACTGCAGGATTTGCCTCCCTGCCTGATACAGGGAGGGCCGGTTAACTGCCATCCTGGACCAAGAGACTCCTTGTCTCATTTCTCTTGCAAGGCCTCCTCCCATCCGCAGGAAGGTGCTCTGAATTTGGAGAATGACAAGGCAGGTACAGTACATGCATCTAACCCTAGTCAGAGAAGGTTTTTATTTAATCATCTCATCTTTGCGCTAGGAGTCTCTACTGCCTGTCCACATCTCTCAAGTAGTTTACAAAGCTCTGTAAGTTAATTAACAGCCTGTTTACATCACAGCGAGGATCCTTAAGGAGGCAGAAGTAAAACTTAGAACAGATCACGTTTGAAGAGATTTCATGACAGTGAGTTTGGTCAGCATAGTCTAGAAGAGCAGGCAAAAGTCTTGCCCTCTTCTGACTCTCTTTTTCCCCCCTGTGTCTATGGGTTTGGGTTTTTGTTTCTTTGGTTTGGTTTGGTTTTGCTTAATCCTTTCACCTTTTTCACCCAGCCCCCGCCAAGCCCCCTCCCCTCCGAGAGTGATCAGTCTGTTCTCTGCATCTATGAGTCTCTTTCTATTTTATTGGTTAGTTTTTTGTTCATTAGATTTCACATGTAAGTGAAATCATATGGTATTTTTCTTTCTCTGACTGATTTCTTTCACTTAACATAATACTCTCCAGGTCCATCCACACTGTCACAAAAAGTAAGATTTCTTTTCTTTTTCTAGCCGAATAGTATTTCACAAACAACCCAATTAAAAATCATGCCCTCTTCTTCGGTATCATGTTGACAGTCTGATTTCACCTCTGGGTCCACTGCCTCCTCTTCTCTGGATGAAAATGGGTGGCTTCATCAGCATTGTTTTCATTCTTACCTGGTGCCTCATGTTACTCCACAACTTCTTTTATTTTTGCTCTCTTTGGTCACCATGGAATCTCAATAGGGTGCTCTTTTGGTAAGAGCACTATCATTCTGCAAATCCTTTCATGTTATCATGACTTATAGCCCGTCCTTTATTTGAACTTTCTTTCAAACCATCAGTGGATGAGAAGAGGAATAACCGACTTCAGTCAGAAACCCTAAGACTCAAAAATTCATTTCACAGAATGAACACGAATGTGTTCTGTGATTGTAAGGCTGAAAGGCCACCCGGGGCCCCACACGGAGCAGCTTCCTGAGGGCACCCAGAGGAAGCAGCGAGACGACACAGTCAGGGGGCAACTCGGAGCTTCAGAAAATACGAAGCTGAATAAACGAATGAACGTCCTGTGGAGAGAGGAAAAATGGGCAGAACTGGGGTAGCATCATGAACTCCTTCTGCAGGCAAAGTCGCCATGACGCCTTTGGGAAGGGGAGGGAGTGGAGTCTTGGAGATTCTGAAAGGAGAGCCTGTTTCATGCTATGTTTTGTATCTTTCCTCAGCGATGTATAGTCAACACTCAGAAAATGTTTGCTGAATCAGAACAACCTGAATCTCAGTGTGATGGGGAAATAAAAGCTCTGGGCTCTGTCCTGAGTGCTTTACCTGCATTAGCTCACGTAGCTCTAGGAGGATGGTACCCATGTGACAGGCAAGGAAGCTGAGGCACAGGCCCCTGCTCACGCTGATGACTGACCATGGAGTTTGGGCTGAAAGCCAGGTATTCTGACTCCAAACCACGCGAGCTCAACCACTGCAGCACACGAACTGCAGGGAGTCCAGTCCGCTGCGCGATGTCTTGCTCACTCTTTAAACGTGTTCATGCCAGCTGAATGTCTCCGGGAATTATGCTGGTCCTTAAATTACTATTGCTTTATCCAATATGAGATTTTTAATTTGGGGGTCTAGGAAATAAATATTAAAGGGGGAAAGGAAAGTTAAGGTCTCGTTAGCATCAATTGAATTGGACAGAGAGAGGGGGGTTTTTCTAGGACTTTTTGCCGGTTTGTGGAATTCTCCATAACAGCGGCTTTCCACCACTTTCATGATTTCACTGAGATTTGTAAGAATAGTTTTGATGTCATTTCTCGGTGGCTTGAGTTTGTGCTGAGAAACAACAACTCTTTTGCTGTTAGCAATCAATCATCTTTAAAAAATGTTTTAAATATTTAAATTTTTTATAATTTTTAAAAATCATGGTAAGTACATACACCATCAGTTGTACTATCTTAACGATTTTTAGACGTGTAGTTCAGTAGCACTAAGCACACTCGCACTGTTGTATAGCCATCATTCCGTCCACCTCCAGGCGTCTTTTCATGCTGTGAAACTGAAAACTGCCCATTAAAATCTGCTTTCTTTTTTTGTAAGGAAGGCTCACTTTAATGGACAAAAATAAAAGAAACAATTAAGCAAAGAAGAAAAGAGGGAGCTACCTAAAGTCAACCCAAAGAAAACAATTATATTCTGTCTATTCTCTGCACTGATTTCAAAAGAAAATCCAGATCTTTGACCTCCAAACTGACAGTCTAATCCTGCTATAACTCGACTGTCTTTAAGGTGGTGTAACCTATTTTAGCCTAGTAAAGAGAAAATAGTTTAAAGTATTAAGTGCTGGGGTTATCTTTGTGACTGACAAAGCAGGGTTAACACTGCCTTTGAAATGCATTTCCCCTTGGAGCCCATGCCCAGGATTCTGATTCAATTGGTCTCAGGTTGAGCCCTGATCATCAGTATTTCTTGAAGCTTTCGTGAAAAGCCTCAAGTGTGGCCAAGGAGGGATCTTAGAATTTAAGGGAGAAATAGGGGCTGAATATCAATTTGAAGCCATGGAATAAATAGGCAGAAAACAGTGGGTCTCAGCCTTTTCATTTTTCTTGAATCAGAAACCACTTTGAAAATGCGATGAAGCTACAGATCATCTGCTAGACATATGCGACTACTCAAACATGCTCACAAAATTCACATCCCTTTGCAGACACCCACGGTCCACCAGAAGCCCATCTTCACATGCTGAGTACAGAATACGAAGGAACGATAGCCAAGGAGGAAACCCAAGGAGGACTACCAACAAATAATAAGCCAGCTAAGTACAAAGAAGCCAGCCCGAGGAGACTGAGCAGGTGCAGCCAGGGCGGTTGTCGGGGGAGAGACAACTGAAGTCAAGGGATGGGAGAGTTTCAAGAGAAGAGGGTGGTGAGAGTCAAATGCTATGAATAGGTCAAGTAATGGAGCTGGAGATGGTTTAAGGGCAGAGCGGCAGAGCCCGTGAAACACCCAAGCACCCTCTGCTGAAACACAGACCTGGGGGAGGTACGATGGGAAAAGTACTGGGGGCAAGGGCAGAAAGCCCAGCAGAAGCAGCCGTTAGGATGAAGCACAAAGAGGTATCTATGTTGGAGGCATGTCAGGGCAGTGGTGCATATGGAGGCCAGAATGCTGAGGGTTGAATTGAGGACGTGGGGTTTTAGACACTGTAAGTGTTGGCGTGAACACCTGCTTGACCTCCTTCCCTGATCGCAGACTCCTCCTTCCCACAAATACCTCCCTGTCGCTGTTCCCTATTTTTGTGTGAGGCATACCCTCTTTCTCGATATCCAGACTCCAAAACATCCAGCCATCTCTGTCCCTAACCCCGCATCGTCATCCAGTTGCCTCATTCTTATTAATTCTGTATCTGGTCCTTTTCACTACTTTTCCAAATGTGCATATCCTACCCTTTCTCTCTTGCCCAAGCCTTATCTAGAAATAATTTTTCTTGAACTTGATAGCACTTGTGTTATGTTTCCTATAAATGGGCCTGCCAAAGTTATTTGTGGCAGATCATATTTTCCAAAAATGGTCACAACACTATTTCTCATCCAGTGTGATCTTCAATGTGATATTGACACTCCTCCTCTTGTCCTGAGGGGTGGAGCCTAGGTCCCCTCCCCTCGTATCTGGACAGGCTTATGACTTGCTTGTCACTAAAAGGAAGGAGTAACAATGGGTAGTCTCATCAGGGGGAAAAAAAACAACAAAACCCAGGTCAGAAAAAGGCAAGTTAATTTCTACTTTGTTTGATGGAACTATGTGCTTGGAGCCCTGAGATATCAAGAAAAGACTGACTACTGTTAGGCTGCCATGCTGTGAGGAAGCCCTGTGCCAGTGAGTAAAGTCACCCCTAAATGATTTCAGCTGAGCCTTCAAGTCTTCCCGGCTGAGGCCCCAAATACCAAGGAGTAGAAGTTGTCCCCTCTGTACATTTCTACAATTCCTGATCCACAGAATCCATGAGCCCAATAAAATGGTGGTTGTTTTATGCCACTAGATTTGATAGTGTTTTATTGCGGTAGTGACTGTTACTCTTCTCTACTCGGTTGTTTGTGTCCAGGGTCTGTGTCTGATTTTCTGTGAGTAGTGCTTTTCTGTGAGCACTGTTCAGAAATAAACATAAGGTGACCCTGAAAAGAAAGCAATTGCAGTTTTTCTCAATGACAAGATAAGGAAAAAGGTTTTTTAATCAGTTTGAATACCTAAACTTTTAAGGCTAAAAATGAAATAGTTAATTTTTCACTTATAATATTTAACTTATATGTGCATATTCAAAACCACATATTGTATTAGATTATATATTTAGAAATATTGCTCTTTTAACTCCTACATTTTTTTACCACAGTTTTATTAAACTCGACATCCATCTCTGTCAACAGTATCTTGGCTGCCATTAGCGTCCCTTTCTGAATCATTTAATAGACTTCTGGGGTGTACCATCTTCACGTCTACACAATTTGAGATACAGCACTTTGGAATCTGTGTGTGATGCTGTCACTGGAAATGTTATCCCAGTCCCCACAGTGCATTCATAGAACAAGAGACCAGTTTTTATTTGATTGCCTGAAGATAAGTATTCATGAGCTCCACAAAATAAGCGATCGCCACTTCACTGCTTTTTAAAATAACCGGAAAAGGCCTGTGTACAATGATATCTAATGTGTACTTCTATGAGGGCAGAGCCCATGAATAATCACTGAAGCTGTGCAAATTGGTTTCCTTTTTACAGTCATTCCATTAGATGACCTCTCTGAGCATCTAACACTGGCCTTTATTTTAGGTAACTTCAAGCCAGTGTTTTTGGCCTGAGCAATGTTTGTGGTTCAAAGAAAATGACTGAACCATAGTTTTAGTTTCAGCAAAAGACTTTGTAAGGACTCAATTTAAAACAAAGTCTTATGTTCTAAGGAATAAGTTTTTGAGAGGGAAAAAAATCATTGTATATTTGAGTATATACTCCCCAAAATGCTTGTGGAGTGGGGGAATGATACTTGTGGCTCTTTAGGGAGATTGAGCTCGAGGGGGTAAGTAGGAAGCCCAGGCTACAAGGGGGAACATCTGGAGGCCAAGCCCGGTGGGGAGGAAATGATGGCGCTCCAGGCGAGAAGTAATGATGATGCTCCTACCTGCTCCCAGTGGGTCTGGAGATGGTGTGAAAGGAACTAGCAAAGGCGGACATGACAGAGTTTTTCCAAGTTAGGGAGGCAGTGAATATAGTGCACACACCAGTTCTACAGCCTGGGGACCTGAGTTCAAATCCAGGCCTGTTATCAAAGAGGCGGCCTGACCTTGAACAAGTTTCTAACCCTCTCAGCACCTCAGTTTCCGTCTTCATAACAGAGGTGTTGAGAGAATAATGAGATGGCACATAAAACATAAAAAAAGGAAAAAGCCAGCTGGATGGAGAGTTTCTGAAGACACTTCATCAAGGAGATCTATTATTATAACTGATGATTGATTGGCTGCGGGGGTTGGGTAAGAGGTATCACTATTTCCTGCAGAGTCTCTGTTCGAGTTTTCTTAGAGTGGGTCATTTCAGATGTCTGCATTAAGAAGATCACGTTCTAACTTTTCTTTCCTCTGTGGGAGTCAGAGTGTGTTGGAAGGAAAGTAGAACACGGTTGCAAAGTGGCTTATTAATTGGGGATTATTTCTAGCTGACATTGTAAGTTACACTTGTCAGAATCAAACACAATGAGTGGAACAAAGGGTATGTTTCCTCCTGCCTCTGAAGTTGGGAGAAACCGCCATATTACATCACCAGAGAGGGCAAGTCTGGCGTCTAAAATTACCAGGTTGGAAATTTGCTCTGGTGAATAAAACGTTCACCTAAAAACAAAACTCCAAGCTCTTGAAGGCCAATGGTGGGAAGAGGGAAAAGTAGAGACACAGAGCCAGCCAATGGCTGTGCCTTTTATAAGAAAAGCTGGTCGGCAGAGCAACATTCAGGGATGGAGGTGGGGGTCCTGGGCACTGATCCCACCAGGGGGTCACCCCTTCTGCAGGCCTCCCCTCTCCCAACGTACTCTGGTTGTCTTCACTCAGTGGCAGAAACAGCTTCCAAAGCACAACCGATGTCCCTCTCTGGATTGCGACCGAATCCCACAAATTCAGGCATAAAAACACTGCCAATGAGGGAAGAGCGAGTCTAATCATATCGACACCACTTTATAAAAGAAAGAATCTCATAAAACAAAGTACTTAAGTGTTCAATTAAAAGCACTTAAATGGCTGAACCATTCTATTGTACACCTGAAACTAGCATCATGCTCTATGTCGATCATACCTCAATAAAACAAAAATAGAGAAGATTATAGACATATTTTGTTCCTGGTGAAAAGGAAACAGGAAACTTGGAGGGGACGGTGAGGGACAGGGACCAGTCAGAACAGCGGAGCTGGAGGGACAAGCAGAACAGAGTTGTTACCACCACTGTGCGGACCATTGAGCCGAACGGTGAGACAGGCTGCGAGGTCAGTTTACAAGCGTTGTATTTAAGATGACAGCAGGCCATCGACATGGTGATTCAAAGACACACTTAGGAGGAGACAGTGATGTAAGCAAGGCAAATGGAAACAAGGGCTGGGCAGGACCACACTGAGAGGCTTCAGTGAGGGTTGGCGGTCACTCATTCACGGTGCTCAGATGTGGTCAAAGATGCCTGTAAAGACAACAGGTGAAGAAACAAAGACTGGGGGGCCTGAGTTTCAGGCCAGGCAGCCTGGGGAAGCAGAGAAGGCTTTGAATGGCAAGGCCAGTTGGCAGTCCCAGCCTTCGTCATTGAAGGCTCTCAAGGAAATTGACTGCTTGCACTCGGGATGTATTTAAAGAAAATCCGTGCCTACCGGGGTGTCTTTGGCTTCCAGAAGTACGACATCAGCTCCTTTGGGCTTTTTTCCCCAATGGCAAAAAGCATTTGCAGCCAGAATGCCTTATTATTAGAAAATCTTTTGATTAACAGAGGATCCTATGAGTAGAGTTGGGTCAAGGGGTGTCAGTTCGTCTTCGCACACTACAGCCTTGACTTATGTTGCAGTTTCCCTGCCCTGGAGCTCACCTGTCCAGGTCTCAAAAGATCCTCAAAGACTGTCTTTGCCAAACCAGCCTAATGCAACTATAATTTATGTTAAATAGAAAATGGGCTTTAAAATAATTCCTGGAGCAAATGATCCACGAGCACCAGCTTCTTAGCAGAAGATATTGGGGAACGAAAAGATTTCCCCCCAGGCTTCCACCATTTCTTTGCGATGAGATCAGAAGCAGATAATTAAATCACCCAGAGGCACACTGCACTACATAAATTCAAAACTGAATGGTGAGAGTTAGAGTATTGTAACTGTGTTCAAACTGAAAGAATGGGAAATGGCTTTTCGCCTCCTTTTGAATGTTCATGTGCTAACGTCTTCTTAAAAAAGAACAGTTTCAAATGAGAAACACTAAAATCATGTGGGCATGAGTCATTAAACTCCAGGTTTAATAGAGATAAAGTGTTTTCACATGATCCTATGATCCTGTGATTCTAAGATAGAGTGAGATGTCACCGTGGGCTTGACTTCTTATTTGCTCACCCAACACGCATCTGACACACTCATGATTCTGAGATCAAGTGATCATTTCTGACACGGCTGCATCTCTATGTCTAGTACTGACCATAATTCAGCGGGTAATGCTTACCATAATATCACACCCAGCTGTTAACAGGGGATGAACAAAGCAGAGAACGAAAAAGGCACCTGTTTCAAGCCAACTGCTCTGAGAAATGTCTGTTCCAGCTGTCAAGGACTTAAATACCAAAGGAAAGGTAAATTGGATTAGGTTATACTTGGAAGAGAGTTCCAGTAAGATGCTTGGTACCTTCTGATTGCCTTTAATAGCATTAAACTGGATCGGTTTCTAGAAAATGGTTTTTGCATACTGCAAGTTTGCATTTACAGATTCTGCCCCTACAGAAGGTATGCCTGAAATAGAGGCAGTGTGCAAGAAAAAAAAAATGATGTCAGTAAATCAGTCAAATCCTCTACAAGACTTACAAGGAAGAATAAATAAAAGGTAGAGCAGGGAATAAATCATGGCCGGGGTGGATTTTGCTTTTGTTTTGTTTTGGGGTTTTTTTGGGGGCTTTGTTTTTTTTTCTCTAACAGGTCCTTTCTGAACTTGAGTTACCCAGCTTGCAATCTCATTGCCTATGTCACGCAGCCTATAAAACACAACTTAAACGGAAAAGAAAGACCAAAGGGAAGAAGAGAAAGGAGAAGCACAACCCCCATCAAGTTTCTGTTTTGTTTTGTTCTGTTCTCTAAAGATCACTGAGCTGCTTCTTTCCAGCCTCATGCTTGGCAGGGACAGGCCTAAAGCTTTCTGGTGTAGAGGTTGTTCCTCCTCTTCCTCGCCTCCTCATTAGTCCTTCCCACAGTCTACAGACCGGGCCACGGGACCCACACTGCACAGCTGGCACATGAAGCCCTCGTTTGTCACCCCCGCTTTGTCGGGATGGACGGGGCAGGCTGGGCAGTGAGGCGAGCCAGCTGGCCCTGCCCGGCTGCACACCTCTATCTGCAGCTGAGCACCTGGGACAGTGGCTTGGAAAAGGCTATGCCGAAGCAGGTCTCCCTCTGCACATAAGTCACCCCTGCATGCGAGGGAAGCTACATCTGCCCCTCCTCCTCCCCTGTAACCATGTCCTCCAATCAGCAACACAATGTCCATGCTGGGTGCCTGCTCTGCAAGTTCCTGGGGCCTGTGGGTCTGAACTCCTCACTAGGTTCTTCTGGTCTTCTAGCACCTCCTCCAAAGGCCTCAACCCTCTGTGACCTGTAGGTTGTCTTGATGGGACAATTGCACATAGCTACTCAAAATGACTGCTGTGCTAGACACACCATGCATTAAGCTAGCTAAGCCACTTCTCAATCCCTTTTCAGCAAACCTGCCTGGACTACAGAGGATGAAAGGCTAAAAACTACATTTCCCAGGCTGCCTTGCAGCTAGTGGTCTAACACATGACCTTGACTCTGCAGATTCGGCCCATTCACATGATATTTGGAAGTAGGCAGTGTTGAGCAGTGGTTTTACAGGGAGACTGGTTTTCTAGAGACCTGTTTGTGTGTGATTTGTCTGGAACAGCTATGGCAGAGATTGTCATGTCCAGTGCCTGGTGACACCAAAGCTGAGTGTCACCGTGGTGATGGCAATGGAGTTACTGCCAGAATAGTCCTAGTTCCTTAAAGTTCTTGGTACCTTGTAATAAACCATTTTCAGCTTGAACTTGTTAGAGTAACTTCTGTTGTCGGCAACTAAAAACACTGATCAAAACATCTCCTTATCCTGAAACCTTTATTCTTTTATTTTAATGTAGAATATTCCCACCTCATACTTATAGAAGGTGCTTCAGATACATGCACAAAAACCTTGCTTAAGAAATGACAAATCTGTTATTCTGAGAACTGATTTTCAGTGCTTGAATCTTTAAGATAACAATCATCTTTAAAAATCCATGCACCAAGTCTAGTGTTGTCTTGATTTATATATAATTAGGTTTTATTTCTATAATGAAAACCTTACTAGTTCCAAACTTGGCTTCGCTTTCAGAGTTGAAAATAAACATTCACAGTTTACACAGACTGACATATTTCTCTTCATTTGAAGCTTAGAACACTGTGAGGAGAGTGAAATCTCTGCTTAGCCAAACATCACTGCTACGTCTGGGCCGTCTTAACTCATTTTCTCTGAAATTCTACATGCGTGTCACACAAATTCTACCTTGCATTTAATCAGCAGTCGCCATGCTAGGTGTTTATCAATACTACAGCTCATTCCCATAACACCCCTAAAATTGGTCTTATCAGAGGTAGTTTATGTGAAATCACAATCCTTTGCAAAGGTTCCTGCACAGTAGATATATAACAAATGCTCGTTGATTAATTTTAGTATTTTTGTTTAATCTTGACATCCTTGCCTGTAATGAATGTGTAATAGAAATATTCCTAAATTGCGAAGTTTTGGGGGTGCAAAGGAAAAAGGGAGGTGGGAACCTTCATAGTAGGAAGTATCTTAAGGTTTAAAAGGGAATCAGAGCTCCACGTCTGAAATGCTGAGTTACTTGTAAAGTATGTTTATACCCCGTAATGAGTCAGGCTGAAATTCATGCTGGGCTCCTGTCTTCTGTACCTTTCTGAATCAGAAAACTCTGTTGGCATTGCCGGGTTCCCTGAGCCATGCGCTCCTTATATTGGGGAACCCTATAACTAGGTTAGTGCCCTGCTGTAACATTTCTACATCAAAAGGAATTTTAACTCTCTTATAGAATTATCAAAGAAGAGCATTCTGGTCACTTAAGGATTAGGAAGAAAGCACTTCTAATCCAATAAATGTCCTATCTAATTTTGGTAATGGATATATAATTTCATTTTTGCAATGCAGATAGAAGGATATTAAAAAATGGGACCATATCAATAAAGGTGTTGCTATAAAAGCTATAAACAGACGACTCCTCAAGCTTTCCTTTCATCTCATAGAATGTCCTAAAACTATGTCTGTTAACAGAAACCTGAGCTAACTGGTATTTCTACTGATAAACCAAAGCAAATACCACAGGGAAAAAAAAAACAATTACAGGCAGACAATGAAATCATAACCCTTACATTATATATAAGGTTACATCAGTAAAGTCTTGGCAACGCGGGCACGTTCAGGGGCCTTCCACTCTCTTCATTAGGCAGGACAGTGAAAGGAAAGAATTCTTGTACAGGGTTTAGCAACTCAAAGTGCTACTTGTTTAAAATCACCTTTCTAAATGTAAAAAAAATGGAGTTGATTATAGGTATGCATGCCACTACCATTACCGAGATAGCTTCCTTTTTTTCTTATAGATATGAAATAGCACATAAGCGAATGTAATGTCTATATAATTTTGCTGGATTGTTTGATTGCATATCTTTCACATTTCAGCAGTTATTGAATATAAGTTGGTTTCCTGAAAGCTACAAGATACACGGGGGTGAATAAAATGTACTCCCTGCACTCGAGGACCTTATAACAAGCCGGGGGTAGATGAATGGTGTAGAGCAGAAGGGTCACAGCCCATCCCTATGGGGTTAGAAGTCATTCTGACTGCCGCACTTAC
>PVJD01016270.1:0-21658 GCA_004026545.1 Mormoops blainvillei | reverse complement strand
CCCTGCAGCCTCCTGTACATGCCTCAGTTAATGCCTGACTCTCATGTGATTTTTCTCTCTGTCTTCTCCAGGAAACTGCGATCTTCCTGAGGACAGGCACCAAGTCCTCTCATCCTGTTTCCCCCAGGCCTAGTCCAGTTCCTGCATAGCCTTAAATGCATATTTGGTAAAGGATTGCTGACTGAATGCATAAATGAACCAACAGATGAGGGAAGGAAGTAGAAAGGATGTAAAGAGGGCACTAGCTACTTTCCCTGTAGATGTCCTCAGGGTGCCCCTCACTGTGAAAGTTCCCCTGTTCTCCAGTCTCACATCAGCACCTCACTTCCTCACCCAAGCTTCCTAGAAATAGCTGCTAACCTTTCAGCCACAATGACCTCAGTTTCCAAACTCCAAAATTAGTAAGAACGTTCTGACTAGTTTTATCATGTATTTTAGAGATAACAAGACTGAATTTTTGAACTCTATCATACGCAGACCTATGGCTGCTCAGGTTTCTGTTGGGTGAATGCAACCAAGAATCCGAGCTTATGGACCTAATATATGAGTTTATTTATTATAGGATATTTAGAAGACACTGTACAGGCAAGTGCAGAGAAAACCCACCCAGGATCTACATCCTAGATGCTAAACATTGTTAATGTTTTGACATAATTTCCTCTGGTATGTATGCAGTTATCAATACATGTACGTGTGTGTGTATGAAACAATATATACCTGTAAGTGCATATGTAAAATACGTGAGTAAAATCATTCTGTGTCTTCCATTTCATACCAGTGGCTTCTTCATATTGTAGCAGGTGCTTGCCTACTGTCTTAATTCCATGAATGGTTGACAGTTGGCTGTCCACACCAGACTCCCTGGAAGGCCTGGATCTGCCCAGGCCCCCCATAATGCCCCCATTCACAGGTGCAAATGTGCCTGGCGGGCCAGGGCCCCCCATGGATAAATAAAGCAATGGTGGGCAGAACCAGGATCTGGGGCAGCCCTCCCACCTGTCCCCCAGATGCTTCCTGAGGGTCAGGAGCAGATGGGGCACCAGTATCAGCTTTCCAGGGAGCTGAGACATGGGGAGGGAAGGAGAAGACATTTTCATAGGGGTGGAAACTGGGAGTCTTGACTGAAGAAATCCAGCCTGAACTGACTGTCAGAAAGCTCCCTCCTGCAATGTCAGCTGCTGTGTTGTTTTTCCCTGGGAGGAAGATATCTCTGGGAGCCCATCTTGATTGATGTTAAGAGACACCCATATTTCCTTCTTTAAATTAAAAAAGGCTAAAAAGTCAACCCTAGTTATCTGTTTTTGTTGCCTCTTCTGAGGCACCACCTTCCCTAGAGCAAAATTATTGTTACGAAAAAGACGGTTAGGTTTTTTTTTTCCTTAAAAAGTGGAACTGGAGGTAAGAACTTGGTGGGTCACAAGGGGGCAGCAAAGTGTTCCTACTCCAAGAGGAAGGCAAGAACACCTTTCATCACTAGCCAGTAAGGAGAATCTGTCTTAAGCCATTTAGCACTAAAGGATCAGCCGCTGAATTCACAAACAACTGGCCACCGCCCATTCCAGTGCCAATATTTGGAAAAAAAGCTTAATCTCAGCTTAGCCACTTAGTATATGCCCTTGGGCCAGTTGCAATGTATTTGACCTTCAAGTTATTTATCTGTAAACTAAAGATACCTGCTTCCCATTATCACACCTTCCTCTTATCCTGGTCTTGATAATTAAGTGAGATCATTAAACTAATAGGTAAAATGGTCAGCATATAGTGTTTACATGTTAAATATTAGTATTAGTATAAAAACAACCATGAAAACTGTTACCGAATACCTTTTATGTGCCAAGCACTTTGAGCCCTTAGAGCAATCAAGTGAGGAATTATGAGAAGTTAAAGGTGAGGCTGAATATCAGATGAGAGGTTAAAATGACATGGATAAGGCCAAATAGCTAGCGGCAATGATAACAGCTAACTTGTAGCAAGCACCAACTATATACCAAGAACTCACTGTTCTAAGTGCTCCGTCCGAATTATCTCACTTCTTACAGCAGTCCCATGGAGCGGGCACTATTATTATGCCCATTCGACAGAAAAGGAAGCTGAGGTACAACAAGTAACTGGCCCAGATTCCCACTATGAAGTCTAAGGATGGTGCTGGGGTTGGAGCTCAGGCAGCCTAGCTCCTGAGCCTGAGCTCTTTCATTCTATTTGGTAGAGGTGGGATTTAAGTCAGCCCCAGCTCTTTCCACCATCCAAGAGAGCTTGCATCACAGCCTGCTCAAAATTCTCATGAAAAGCAAAATAATCCCTGCTTTGACCCCACTACAGCCCTTCCCAGCCACTGCCATTTTTCCTCTTCCCCATTATAATTGTAGTTCTTAGGTTGTCTATACAGACGACCCCCAGGTTATGATAGCTCGACCTATGATTTTTGGAATTTATGATGGCACAAAAGCAATATAGATAATAAATTACATGAGATATTTGTGATAGATAATTATACCCAGCTGTAGTAGGCTAAGGTATGTGCCCTGAGCAAGATTAAGGTAGGTTAAGCCATGACGTTCGGTAGGTTAGGTGTATTAAGTGCATTTTCAACTTAATGTTTCCTTTTTGTTGTAGCGACATTCTCAATTCACGATGGGTTTATCAGGTCGTAACCTACCATATGCCGAGGAGCACCTGTACATATGGCATCCATTTCTTCCCCTCTTACATCCCGCCTCCATCCATGCCAGTCTAGCGCCTGCCACTGCCACACCACAGAAACAGTAATCCAGCAAGGTCACAAATAGTCTCTGTATCACTGAGCCCAAAGGTTACTTTTTCAGCCCTCTTCCGAAAATTCCGAATTTTCAGATTTTGACACTGCCGACACCCTTGGCTCCTGTAACATCACATCCCACCTCTCTGCTTGCTCCTCCTCTCTCTCCTTTGCAGGCTCAGTCTTCTTTCTCTGACCATTAGGTGTAGATGTGCCACAAGTCTTGGTCCTGAGCATCTTTTCTTCTCCCTGTACTTTTCTGTAGAGTGTGTACTCTACATACTGCTCCCAGTGTCAAAACCATCTACTTGCCAATGACTCCCAAATTTATATGGCTAGCCCAAACGTGCCTATGAACTCCAGACCATGTGCCTAGCTGCATCTTGGACATCCCCACCTTGCATCTTGGGCATCTCAACCTGAATGTTTCAGAGGACTCCCCAACTCAACATAGGCTCCCTTCCAGACCTCCTGACTCTCTTCTCTTCCAGTATTTCATATGTTCGCTGTCTTCTTTCACCCCCTCGGTGTAACCCACCACCAAGTTCTGTGGCTGTGGATGTTCTTCACATCTCCAAAAATCCGTCCACTTTCCTCCATCCCCACGGTCACCACTATCCTCATCTTTCGGACTGGAACCCTGGGTGGTTATCTAATTGGTTCCCTACTTCCACTGACCCCTGTCTAAAATACTTCAATGGTTTCCCTTCCTCTGTAGAGGTCACAGTGCTTGGATTGGTTTCTGAGGCCGTATGAGGTCAGACTCTGCTTCCCTCTGGTGTCATCACCCTTAAACTCCCTTTGCTCCTAGGACTCTAGTTTCGCTGACATGCTTCGGGGATGTCCAGCAACCTCCCACCACAGGACCTTTACACATATGGTCCTTTTTCTTGACACAAGTCTTTCCTCCACTCTTTGTCTAGTTGACCCCTATTCATCTCTTCATTTCCAGTTCAATGATCGTAGCCTTAGAAAAGATGAACATTCCTCCTATTACATGTCCTTAGCTAATTCTCCTTTCTAGAGCTGATTATGGTTGTAATTTTACATGTCTGTATGTGATTCTTAATTGTTGACTTCTACTAGAGTATGAGCCCCATGAGGGCTGGATGGTGTCAGTCCTCTCAGCTGTGTCCCCAGTTCCTACCACCCTGCTGAGTACCTAGCAGCTTCTTGATAAATAGTTGTAGAATGAAGGAATAAAAATGAATCTTTTCCTTTCTTTTTCTTTTTTTTTTATTTGAAACTTCTTCAATTATGCAAGTGATACATGAGTACATTTCATAAAAGATTTTAACAAAACATAGAATTATATAGGATAAAATGTGAAAGACCCCAGAAGAAACTCATAGCAAATAGCTTTGTGTTTATCTTTACAGTTCTTTGTCTATGAATTTAAATATCTATAGTATTTACTAATTAAAATAGAAGACCTAAGATCTTTCCATCACACTTTTTAGTAACTTCTTATTTTTACTAACGATTCTATCATGACCATCTTAATCATGTCAATAAAGACAATTTACATAATCATCTGCACCATGATTTATTTAACTAATATCCTATTGTTGAACACTTACCTAGCTTGCAACCTTCTCATATTACAAACAGTGCTTCAATAAACATCCTTTTGTGTATGCCATTCTGCACATGAGTGATTGTTTTCTTGGAATGAATTTTCAAGGGTAGAATTGTGGGGCTCAACAGTGTGAACATTTGCGGGTCCAATTGCCCTCCATGAAGGACATAGCAGCCTACAGACTCATTGCCAGAGTATGGAAGTGCTCATTTTCTCAACCCTTGCCCATGCTGAGTATTTGAAATCTTTTTAGCCTTTGCCAATCTGTGGGCACAATAGGGTAGATCATTGTTGCTTTAATCAGCTTTTAAAATGGTTCTTGACTTTTAATCATTTATTTAACAAATATAATTCAAGCCCTACTATGTGTCAAACACTGTATGAGGCACTAGATGTATAACGGTGAGCAAAAATGACTGTTGATCTTATGGAGCTTACAATCTAATGAAAGAGACAGACATTAATCAAATGATACCATAAATAAGAATAAAACTGCAACTGTGATAAAAATCATGAAGGAGAAGTACAAAGAGCTCTGAGAGCATAAAATAGGGGACTTGAGCCACCAGGGAAGGCTTTTCTGAAGAAGTGATGATTGAACTGGTAACTGAAGAGCATTGGAGTCATCAGGTGAAGCATGGAAGGAAACATCCCATAACGGGAACAGCAGGTGCTAAGGCCCGGTGGTTGGAGGGAGTGTGGCGAGGCACATGAAAGCTGTCCTGTGGATCCGGAGCAGAAAGAGTTGAGTGACAGGTCAAAAGGATAGGCAGGGGCCAGGGCATTTGGGCTGGTCAAATAGGTTAAGGCATTTGGTCTTACTCTTAAGTGCAAAGAGAAATCATTGAGGACTTTAAAGCAGGAGGATGACATGATCAGATTAGCAATATGAAAAGATCACTGTGGCTCCAGTGTAGAGAGCAGATTGACAAGGGGCATTAGTGGATGCAGGTAGATCATCCAAGAGGGCAGTAGTTGAGATGAGTAATGGTGGTGGCAGCTTGAAGCAGTGAGGTAGTTTTTTAGGTGGAGAGTAATGCATGGATAAAAATGCTGGTAGTATCAGGGCAGATATTATAGAACCAAGAATCAAGCAAAAATGAATCGTCACCAAGTCCTGGCCTATCTCCATGCAGAATCTCTTTTGAATGTATTCCACATACCCTATTCCAGTTCAGGCTTCATCCTCTCCACCCTGAACACGTTCCAGTCGCTTCTAAGGTCTCCAGTCTCACTGCCCCCAGTTTCTTTTCTTCACCTATTACCACAGAATTTTCTTAATAACAACTTTATTGAGATATATTTCAATATCTTACAATTTACCTTTTTAGAAGGTATGATTCAATGGCTTCTGGCATTTCATGTCTATGTGCAACCATCATCACTCTAATTTTAAAACATTTTCATCACCTCAAAAAGAAACCCTATAGCTTTTGACAGTCACTCCCCATTCCCTTCCAACCTTCCTAGCTTTAGGCAAATACTAATCTACTCCCTTTATAGATTGCCCTATTCTGGACATTTCATAAAATTAGAATCACACAATATATGGTCTCTGGTGACTTGTTTATTTCACTTAGCGTCATGTTTTCAAGGTTCATTGATATTGTAGCATGTATCAAAACTTCATTCTTTTTTACTGCAGAATAGTATTTCATTGTATAGACATGCCACATTTTATTCATTCATCCATTGATGAACATTTGGGTTGTTTCCACTTTTGGGCTCTTATGATTGATGCTGCTGTGAGCATTCATGTACAGGTCTTCAGGTGGACATATGTTTTCATTTCTCTTGGGTACATATCTAGGAATAGATCAAGGATGACTCCTTTGATTCTGAGACATGGACAGGATAGATGGTGGTGCCACCCTCTGAGAGGTGGGACACTGGATGAAAATCAGGTTATAGGTCAAGAGTGGGGAGGAGACAATGTGTTTTTTCTTAGATTTGTTGAGTTTATTTCTTTTGAAATATCCAAATGGAGATGCCAGATGGGCAGTTGGATACATGAGACTGGAGCTCAGAGAAGGGCTTAGGCCTGGAGGTGCAAATGTGTGTTATATTGGATATTTTCCTCAGTGGCCTTTTCAAATAGCCAGCAGCAGAGCATGCCACGTGACTCTTTAATGTAGTGGTCTTTGAAAAAAGCTGAAGGCATAACATTTGAATTAAAACTGAGGGAGGGCGATCCTGAAAAGTCTACCAAATATACAGGTTTCAAGTGGTCTAATCTGACTGAAAAATAGATCTTAGAGTACATAGGAAAGGGTATGGATTGTATAGCCCTTATCCAGGGTGTCTAACATGAAGCCTGCAGATCCAAACGTGGCCTGGGAAAGGGAGAGGGGCTTCTTGTGTCTGCCTGAGATATTTTTTCAGCAAAAATAGCTAACCTACTTTACTTAACAACTAATACTTGCAGCACTCGCTATATGCAAGTACTATTCTAAGCATTTTACAAATTTAACCCTCATAACAGCACCATAATGTAGCTACTTTTATTATCATTATCTAAATCTTACATGGAAAGAGGAATCTGGGGCACAAAGAGAATTTACCTAAGATCACATAGCTAGCAAGAGGCATACTGAAATTTAAAACCTAAGGGGTATGACTCCAGAGTCTGTGCTTTTTTGATGCCAGCCCACATGAATTAGGAGCTTCTGACCAGATCAAAGTAAGGACTTTAAAAAGTTCTAAACATGGAAAAGTTCACTTGCTATATATGGAGCATCTTCTTTGAAAGGCAAACACGATTTAAATAATGTATTCAAGCCAAGAGAAACTTGGTGGGCCCAGCTGTCATTGCCTCATGCCTCATGCCATGAATTTTGCAAGTTCAGTTCACCACATGATGTGATGGAGAAAGCAATGAAGAATTTTCTCTCTGCTCATGTCTTTAATCATGAGCAGTTTATGAGCTACCTAGAAGAGATTGATCCCAAGTATGGAGATTTACTGAGCTGCCATCTCCAATCAAGGACTTCTTGGGATAAAAGAGTCCCCAAATCCAAATTGTTAGACCTCCAGTTATTCACAGGATTGTATTTTCTTAGGGGTGTGACAAGACATCTGAACACATTGAATTTGGAACTGCAAGAGACAAACAAAAGCTCTGTTGATTTGTTTATGGAAATGCAGACTCCACCTGGATATGTGGATCGGGCAGATGTTGATGGGAAACCACTCAGTTTCCATTGCCGAGCTGTGTTGACTTTGATGCATTCATAGATTTTGAAGAACGCTGTACTATGTTTGGTGGAAAATAAGTTACAGTTGTGCGAGGATTCCCTTCCCTATATGTGGGGGAGGGGTGCAGAGGAGAGTTTAGATAACAAGATCCCAAGAGCTCACGACTGGAGGAGGGAGCCTCTTACCTTGCATGAGCCAGGAAGTTGTAAGCCAAAAACCAGAGCTATAACAGCAGTGTCAGAGCCAGCTTCCAGGCCTGAGCCATGCTTGGCAGGTGCCAGGCCTGGCTGATTGCCCTGCATCTTGTGTAGCAGCTATGGTAGGGTGCAGGGGGCTCAACCGAGTTTAAGGTACAGTGATGGGATGGTCAGGTTGATAGTTTTTTTCCCTAATATAACAGTTTTATTGAGATATAATTCATATAACACACAATTCATCTGGCTCATAGGTTTTGATGAATACAGACAGTTCCTTATTTTCATAAATACACAAAATATAATTTAAAGGACATTTTATGGATGCCTCGAGAGTACAAATATTAGGCTGTCATTTATTTACTTGTAATCTGCCTATGACAAAATGATCAAACCCACTACTATTGTGTTTACTGGATCCACCAAGAATTTTTCAGGTAAACACTATTCCAACCTCTGGGTAGAATGGCAAAGCTCTAGACAAAGTTAAGATCTTCCTGATGCAGCTGAAAATGTGTTCTCTTTCTTAAATTTGCCAAAAGTGAAGTTCCATTGGGAGTGTGTGTCCGGACTCAGCATGAGACAGACCCAAACCGAATAGCTCCCCCTGTTGTAGTTCATTTTGTTAAATATCAGCGTTCTACTCTCATCGAATCAGTCAAAACTGACCAATAACCAACAATAGGCCTATAAATATGTACTTTTGAGAAAAGAGAGTTAAACTGTTTTGGATACTTTTGTGGTACTGTCCCTACAATCCATATTGTTAAATAGCCAACAAGCCATATTCCACCATTACTATCAATTTACGTGGTCTGTACATACCTACAATGCACACAATGTACAATTTATCCACAATGGAAAAAATGTAGATACCCCACCTTAAACAAACATCCCTAAAATTTCAGTTTCCTTGTCTAGATTTGTGATCAGAACAATAGGGAAGGTCATTTAAACCTGGAATCTGTGTTAAGGGCCTAGGAAACCGATATTATATCTCTGTTGTTTATTGAGGGCTAATCTGTTTATTTTGGAACCCGGTAGCCGCTGTGGTTGGTAGTTCTGTTATGAACGCTAAGAAGCTTGACCTCTGGTCTCACGTAAGTGGAAGATCATAGAACCTCTGAAGGTGGGCCACGAAACTACATACAGTGAAGCCCAGATCTTCCTCAGGAAGCAGTTTCGACTATTTGCCAACATGTCAACATGTGCTCTGTTGAGTCCCTGAGTTCCACAATACGGAGCATGGCACTAACCAGTAATCTGCCATGGTCATTAAAAAAACCCTCAATACTATTCCAGCTCAGCAAGGGCCACATAGGCTTTACAGGCCCCCTTCGAGGAGTGGGAGCAGGGAATACCACATGAAGGCAAGCCTCAATAAGAGGTCTTAGCCCTCCTTTCTGATAAGATCCCATCTGCCCTTGAAGCATGTTTGTTTTGGCTTTGCTTACTTTAGAGACCTCTTCAAAGTCCCCATACTTCGTACTTCGTGTCCCTGCAGGGAGAACTTAAGGTTCTTAATTCTAGAAGCTACCCCTACCCTCATATACACATCCATCCATGCCCCCCACCAAGGTTTTGACTTCAGTTCAACATAATGGACTCACTCCATTGGAATCCACCCCTGAGCCGTTGTTGACCATCTGGCCTTTCTCAATTCATTTCTAGTTACTAGTATTTTGTTCTCAGGTCTCATCCTGATGAGATAATTTCTTTTGTCTTGGTCACCCATCCAACTCCTACTGCTATTCAGGTCTCAACTTAGTTATCACCACCTCTGGAAAGTCTTACTTAATGACCTGAGTCTGAATTAGGCATCCATTCCCTCCTAGGGCCCCGGGGCATCCCATTGTTCACTTCATAACGCTGGAGTATAACAGCCTGCACGTCTTTCTCTCCTACCACTCCCACCTAGAATGTAAGTTCTGTAATAGCACTTGTTCACTGTCATATCCTTGGTGTTATGTACAGTGCCCAACAGTGCTCCACAAAACTTTATTGAATAAACAAATAAGTGAATTAATTCCACTGGTTTGCCCACCCTTTAAAATCCTGGCTGTATCCTTGTCTTGATTCCCTCAGCTGGAGAGTGACACTATGGAATGTCTGATTTTAGGTAACATGACTTCCCCATGAGATGGCTTGGTTGAATTAGCTGCAAGTCAGTATGCCTCCAGGTGACTAAACCTCCTTTATAAAGTTATTTAATATTGACCAATTGAGTTCAGAAAATATGTACCAAAGTCAAGGGTTACAATTGTATCTTAATTATTTCTGTCAACAAAAATTCCCAAAGAGGTGAGGAGAAGGAGAAACTTTATTCAGATGAACAGTTTGTGAACTGGGAAAACAGCACTGGCGGAAACTGAAAGTGTGCTCCACCAAGACAAAGGACAGGCTGCCTTTCGTAAAGAAAGTTCTTGCTCAGGTTTTCAATTGGTCCAATGTTATACAAATGAAGTATCCAAGTTTGTGCAATTCTTTTTGAAAATAAGGAAGCAAACAAGTATAGATTATCTGAAAAAAAAAGCCATAAATATTCACTATGAATTAATGTCAGAACTTGTCTTCCAACTTGGTTCTTATTTAAGGTTACAGACAATGTTATCTTTTTTCAATCATAATTTACATTCAATATTATTTTTAAAGATTTTATTTATTTATTTTCAGAGAGAGAGGAAGGAAGGAAGAAAGAGAGGGAGAGAAATTTTGATTTGGGAGAGAAACATCAATTAGTTTCCCCTCACACGCCCCCAACCAGGAGTCTGGCCCACAACCCAGGCATGTGCCCTGACTGGGAATCGAACTGAAGACCTTTCACTTTCTGGGATGATGCCCAACGTGATCAGGGCTCAGTGAGCCACCATTGAGCCACCCAGGGTTCAGTGTTATTTTGCATCAGTTTCAGGTGTACAGCGTAATGGTTAGACAACCATACACTTTATAAAGTGTTCTCCCAATATTGCCAGTACCCACCTGGTCCCATACATAGTTATTGCAATATTGTTGACTCTATTCCCTATGTTATACTTTACATCCCCATGACTGTTCTATAACTACCAATCTGTACTTCTTTATCCCTTAACCTTTTTCACCCAGTCCCCCAGCCCTCCTCCCTTCTGGCAACCATCAGTCTGTTCTCCATACCTGAGTCTGCTTTCATTTTGTTTATTTGTTTATTTTGTTCATTATATTCCACATATAAGTGAAAGTATCTTGTATCTGTCTTACTCTGACTTATTTCACTGAGCATAATACCCTTTGGGTCCATCCATACTGCTGCAAATGGTAAGATTTCACTCCTTTTTATGGCTGAGTGGTATTCCATTGTTTGTATGTACCACTGCTTTTTTATCCAGTCATCTATTAATAGGCATTTGAGTACATATATCTTTTCAAATTAGTGTTTAGAGTTTCTTTGCATATATATCCAGAAATGGAATCACTGGGTCATAAGGCAGATCCATTTTTAGTTTTTTGGGGTATCTCCATACTGCTTTCCACAGTGGCTGCACCAGTCTGCATTCCCACCAACAGTGCACTAGGGGTCCCCTTTTCTCCACAACCTCACCAGCACTTATTGTTTGTTGATTTATCAATGATGGCCATTCTGGCAGGTATGAGATGGCATCTGATTGTGGTTTTAATTTGCATTTCTCTGATGATTAGTGACATTGAGCACCTTTTTAATTAAATTTATTAGGGTGACATTGATTAATAAGATTATCTAGGTTTCAAGTGTACATTTTTATGATACATGATCTCTGTATTGCATTGTGTGCCCATCACCCAAAGTCAAATCATCTTTCATCACCATATATTTGACCCCCTTTACCCTTTTCTACCCCCTCGCCCCCTTCTCTCTGGTAACCACCATACTGTTGTCTATGCCTACAAGTTTCAGTTTTATATCCTACATATGAGTGTAATTAGATGGTTCTTAGCTTTTTCTGACTGATGCATTTCGCTTAGCACAATGTTCTCAAGATCCATCCATGTCGTTGCAAATGGCAGTATTTCATCTTTCTTATGGCTGAGTAGTATTCCAGAGTATATATGTACTACATCTTCTTTATCCAGTCACCAATTGAAGGACACCTTGGTTGCCTCTGTGTCTTGGCCACCATGAATAATGCTGCAATGAACATAGGGGTGCATACATCTTTGTGAAAAAAATGTTTTCAAGTTTTTTTGGTGGATACTAAGGAGAGGAATTGCTGGGTCATATTGTAACTGTATTCTTAATTTTTGGAGGAACTACCATACTGTTTCTCATAGTGTCTGTACCAGACTACATTCCCACCAGCAGTGGATGATGGTCTTTTTTCTCTACAACCTCTCCAACACTTGTCATTGTCTTGTTGATAATAGCCATTCTGACATATGTGAGGTGGCATCTCATTGTAGCTTTGATTTCCATTTCTATAATAGCTAGTGAAGTTGAGCATCTTTACATGTATCTGTTGGCATTTGTATGTCTTCTTGGGAGAAGTGTCGGTTCAGGTCCTCTGCCCATTTTTTAATTGGATTGTTTTGTTTTTGTTTGGTGTTGAGTTGTGTAAGTTCTTTATATATTTTGAATATTAACCTCTTGTCAGAGCTGTTGTTTGCAAATATCATCTTCCATTAGGTTGGTTGCCTTTTTGTTTTGTTGTTGGTTTCATTTGTTGTGCAGAAGCTTTTTAGTTTGCTATATAATCCCATTCATTTGTTTTTGCCTTTACTTCCCTTGCCTTTGGGGTCAAATTCATAAAATGTTCTCTACAACCAAGATCCATAAGTTTAGTATCTATGTTTTCTATTATGTAATTTATTGTTTCAGATCTTATATTTAGATCTTTGATCCATTTTGAATTAATTTTTAAAAGATTTTATTTATTTATTTTTAGAGAGAGGGGAAGGGAGGGAGAAAGAGTGGGAGAGAAACATTGATGTGTGAGAGATACATGATCAGTTGCCTCTTTCACACCCTCATCTGGGGACCTGACCCACAACCTTGGCATATGCCCTGACTGGGAATTGAACCGGTGACCTTTCGTTTCTCAGGCTGGCACCCAATCCACTGACCCACACCAGCCAGGGCTGAATTAATTTTGTTATGTGGGGACAAACTGTAATCTAGTTTCACTCTTTTGCATGTGGCTTTCCAATTTTCCCAAGATCATTTACTGAAGAGGCTTTCTCTTCTCCATTGTGTGTTTTTGGTTCCTTCGTTAAAAATTATTTGCCCATATATGTGTGGTTTTATTTCTGCACTTTCAGTTCAGTTCCATTTCTCTGTGTGTCTGTTTTTTTCTGCTAATTCCATGCTGTTTTGATTATCATTGCTCTGTAGTATAATTTGAAATCAGGTAGTGTGATACCTCTAGCTTTGTTCTTTTTTCTCAGGATTATTTTGGTTATTCGGGGTCTTTTGTGGTTCTATACAAATATGATGATTTTTTGGTTCTATTTCTTTAAAAGTGACATTGGGATTTTGATGGGGATTGTATTACATCTGTATATTGCTTTGGGTAATATGGCCATTTTAACTATGTTGATTCTTTCAATCCATGAACACGGAGTATCTTTCCATTTCATTGTGTTCTTTAATCTCTTTTAATAATGCTTTATAGTTTTCAGTAGATAGGTCTGTCACTTTTTTTGTTAGGTGAGCATCTTTTTGTAAGTCTTTTGGCCATATGTATGTCCTCTTTGGAGAAATGTCTATTCAGGTCCTCTGCCCATTTTTTAATCATTTTTTTGGTAGTCCATTGTATGAGTTCTTTATAAATTTAGGATATTAACCTCTTACTGGATGTATCATTGGAAAATATGCTTTCCCATTCAGTAGGTTGTCTTTTCATTTTGTTGATGGTTTCATTTGCTGTGCAAAAATATTTAGTTTGATGGAGTCCTATTTGTTTATATTTTCTTTTGTTTCCCTTGTCCAAGGGGATATATCAGAAAAAAAAAGTTGCTAAGTGAAATGTCAGAGAGTTTACTGCCTCTGTTTTCTTCTAGGAGTTTAATGATTTGGAGTCTTATAATTAAGTCTTTATTTCATTTAGTGTTTGTTCTTGTATATGGTATAAGAAGATGGTTTAGTTTCATTTTTTTCATATATCTGTCCAATTTTCCCAACTCCATTTATTCTATTGTATGTTCTTGTCTTCTTTGTCAAATATTAATTGACCATGTAGGTGTGTGTTTATTTCTGGGCTCCCTACTTTGTTCCATTGATATGTGCTTTTTTTTAATGCCAGTGTCATGCTGTTTTGATTACTATAGCTTTGTAATATAGTTTTATATCAGGTAGCATGATACTTGCAACTTTGTTCTTTCTCAATATCGCTAAAGCTAGTCGGGGTCTTTTGTGGTTCTATATAAATTTTTTGATTATTTATTCTTGTTCTGTGAACAAATTTGTACAGTTCTGATTGGTCCAAATCATGCAGGTCTGACTTGCTAGTATTGTGTGTTCTGACTGGTTGGTTTAGATACAAATGAAGATATAATTGTGCAGTGCTGATTGCACAGGGAAGGTCTCAGTTCATTGGTTGAAAGACAAAACCAGGAACTCCCTTATAACAGACTGGCAGGAGTATAGTACAGGAAATTGAAAGCTCAATTTGTCTTTTTCTCTGAAATGCAGAGTGCATAAGATGCTTCTGCCAGTCATGGCTGCTAGTCACTGGTTATGAATTTGGGCCCAGTTAACCACAAGAAGTCTTTCTTGGCAGATATTTTTCTTTTCGGGGTTCACACTTCTATTAGGAGCAAAATACCAGGACAGATTTTCTTTTGAGGTCCCTCTTGGCAGATGATGATAGAATCATGTCAAGCAGCTTACTTAATGTCCCTGATGTTTATTTCCCATGGTCTGGGAATTATCTGTTCAGGTGATGGAAATGCAGATTCAAAATATTGGAATAGAAATTTAAAAAGAGAGGGCAGAGTCTTGGCAAGTGCCTTTTTCCTACTATGATGTTTGAAGTAATTAATTGAGAAGATGAGGTTAGAGGTGTTACCTGGCCACCAAGAGAACTCACAAGATGGTAGTACTTTGGTGAATTTACTAAGATCCACAGTATGCTCTTCACCTTTGCAGTTTAAAACACCTCAGCCTCAAGAAAGCTAATTCATGATAGCCAAATTCGCATTAATCAAAGCAGAGTGCCAATTTACTAATTCACAAAGAACTGCAGAACACAAAGGAAAAAACCCATAAAGAGAAATATTGATGAATTTTGACTGTATATTTTAAACTTCTTTACACAAAAATCCATCATAAATAAAGTTAATAATAAAGGGTTAATGTCCATATTATATAAAGAGCTCATATGAATTAGCAAGAAAAAAGAAAAGTATTTCAATATAAAACTGAGCAAAGGAAATGCACAGGAGAGTCATAAAAGAAAAAATAGTTGGCTGAAAACTGAAAATTTTCATCCTTCTTTTTCCTGCAGTGGTATGCTGGAGCCTGCTTGAGATGGCATATTGATATCTTTGAAATTAATCATGGTGAGAATGTTTACACCACAGAAATCAGCAGGTGCTGCATAACAGTGTTTTCTTTTTCCTTCTTGGAAAACTGGTTGTTATTCCTTGACCAGCACACATTTTCTCTCACTTGGATCCTTTCTAACTACAATGAAACATTCTCAAGTCTTCTTTGTCATCTTTAAAGAAACTCCAGCCCCTACATCCTTCTCCTGCTACCATACCATCTCTGTTTTCTTTCACAGCCAAACTTCTTCAATGGATTAACTATACTTGCTGAATCCATTTAATCATTTCCTAATCATCCTTCAATACACTTAAGCTATTTTTTTTGCCACCACCACTACCCTGAAGCAGCTCTTGCTGAGCTCAATGACTTCTCTTAGCTCTTCTCTTCTCCTAAACTCTTTGAACAGTTTCTCCTTACTTTCCTTGACCCCGTGACAATATTCTATTCAGTTTATCATTATTACCTTCTGGAACTCCTCTTGCCCTCGGGCTTCATGATCCTGGTTTTTCTCCAACTGCTCTAGCTTCTCCTTTTCATTTCCCTTCTCAGGTTCTTCTCCCCATTTTCCACCTGTAAATGTTGGCATTTTTCAGTGATTAGTCTTGAGTCCTCCTCTTCTCTACACTCTCCCTAACTAATTTCATCCATCCCTATGGCTTTCAACATCACCTACACGCCAATGGTTTTTAGATTTGGCTCACCAGCCCTGGCCTATCCTCTGAGCTCCAGTTGCCTACTTGACATCTTCCCAATCAATGTCTCAAAAGCATCTCAAATTCAACATTTCCCAAACTGGAGCCAAAGACTTTCTTTTCTTTTCTCAAACCACAGGCTTTCCAGTGTTCCCCCATCTCAATAAAATGTACCACCACAGAAGCCAGAAAATTAGGACTCAACTTTAGCATCTCTGTCCTCCTCATCTCTCACATCACCGAGTCTGGGTTTTCTTTACTTTCTAAATCTCTCACAGGTAAGTTCTCTTCTCTCCATCTCCACTCCCACCATCCTAATGCAAGTTAGTCCATGATCTTCGAGCCAGACTGCAACAACCTCCTAACTGGTCTTCTTACCTCCATTTCCCCCGCTTCAATGCACTCTCCACACTAAAGCCAAGGGAACTTTTCAAAACATGAGTCTTATCACATCTCACTCTTCTCTCTTAAATCCCTCTGTGGCTCCCCATTGCTTAGGAAAAAACCCTCTCCTAACAGTGGCCTAGGGCCCTAAATTATATGATTCTATGTCCACACCTTCGGCTTCATTTTATACCACTCCAGTCCCTCTGTACTCCAGGCACACCAGTTTTCTTACTGTTTCTTGAACAGAGCCTTCACAGAGTTCTTCCCTTTGTCTGAAATGCTCTTCCCACTCCATTCTCTCTTCCCCTTGCTGACTCCTATTTAATCTTGTTTTAAACAGTGCCTAAATCTTAATTTTTAATAACCAACATTTTTTTCAAATTAGACAGTTTTACACTGAATGACACGAAAGGAAACTTAAATTACCAATAGTTACACATAAGCTTGATTACAGTCGTCTTTAATCTTCAGATCTCATTTCAAATATCATTTCTTCCATGAAGCCTCCTATACTGACATGCTAGACTGAGTCAAATCTTCACCACTACCCCCTACCATTATAGGTTCTCAGGGCACAATATCTCCCTAATTGTTCTTCTTACAGTTATATTTTTGCATTTATGTGTGTGATTATTTGATTATTGTCTGTCTTTCCTACTGGATCATAAACTCCATGAAGGCAAGGACCAAGTTTGTTTTTCCTCACCACTGATCTTCATACCTAGTCTAAGACTTGGCATGCAATAGGTACTCGATATTTGTGGGATTAATAAATCACTTAGTGATCCTTTTATATAGGAAATACAAAAAAGTATGCCAGCTACTGTTTCTCCTTTTGTTATGGCTACCAGGAAGCTAGCAATCATATTTAAAGCTTAATCACAGCCTTGGCTGGTGTGGCTCAGTGGGTTGAGTGTCATCCTGTAGACTGAAGTGTCGCAGGTTCGATTTGTAGTCGGGACACGTCTGGGTTGCAGGCTGGGTCCCCAGTTGGAGACTGATGTTTCTCTGGCAAGTTGATATTGCTTTCCCTCTCTTTCTACCTTCTTTTTCCTCTCTCTAAAGATAAATAAATAAAATCATTCAAAAATACTTTAAAAAAGCTTAATCACAACAGTTATGTTAACCCACTAGAAATAGCATTATTTGACTTCTCTTTTGATCATGATACTCTATTCCTACTTTACTGAACCATAAGATCCGTTTTGGAATAAGATGCTATGTGAGTGTATGTATGATGTGTGTATGTGTGTAATCCCTTGTATTCATATGCATATGTGTATGGATACAAAGATAAATCAGCATCTAAATGCAAAGTGTTGAGAGATTGATACAAATGAAGACCTTATTTTAATCAATGACTAATGGTGATGATGGTGAAGCCAGTATCTCACTAAGGTGTAATTACCATATTTTATCTACCTGTGTCTTATTTCAATCCTTTCACAGGACTTGCAGAGGACTGTAGAGGACTGCAAGGTAGAGACCTTGTTTCTCTAGATTCTGTACCAAGTCTATGGGATGTTAGTTGATGTCCTTCAACTCACAGAACTTAGACTTTTTTAACCTTACTTTATCTTGTGAAATTTAATACATCCAGAAGAATTCCTAAGCCATAAGGATATAGCAAAAATCAATATTTATAAAGGGAACACTCATGTGGCCACCACCAGGTAAAGAAATCGAGCGTTGGTATTTATTGTCTATATGGTATGTTGGATACTGCCTTATGACACATCTGGTATTAACTACTTGACTTTTCATGCATGTGTGTCTAGTCTCCCCACTTAAACAGTAAGTACCTTGAGGTTGGAAGCCATGCTTTATATTTCTTTGTACCTCGTGCAGCACTAGTGCAGTGCCCTAGGTATAGTAGGTATGCAATGCACTTTACATAATTATACATCTTAGATTAACTCTGTGACTCTGGAAAGATCTCTGAGGACTCATTCCGGTCAATAAGAATTGTTTGAGAAAACACAAAATTGTATCATTTGTCTGAATCAGTGTGTATAAATCAAGGGATAAGGATAACTAGTATACCATAACATGGGCGGTAAGCCCAGCCTAGGATTATGTCAGCAGCCTCCTAACTGGTTTCCCTGTCTCCATAGTTTTCTCTCATTCAATCAGGTTTTCATGTGATGACTAGAGTAATTTGTGTAAACACAGATCTCGCTGTGTCATTGCACTGCTCGAAAACCATTCATGCAGTGGTTCTCCAGCTATGACATGCCTCGGATCCACCTGGAAAGCTTCTTACAGACCCATACTGCTCCCATACAAAAGATTCTGATTCAGCAGTTCTGAGGTGGGGTCTAGGCCTCTGCATCTATAAGAAGTGCTATGGATGATTCTGTTGCAGTTGGTTCAGGTACCATTCATTAAAGAATGCTGCTGCAAAAGCTGTTTATTCCCTAAAGGTTGAAACTTCAGCATCTTTAGCATGGCACACAAGGTCCTCCTTAATGGTAGCCCCTTTTAATGCTGACTCTGTTCCCTCTATGCCACTCCACTCCCATGTCACTGTCACCATCATTTCTAACCTGAACAGCTACAACAGCATTCTGACTCCCAAGTTCTAGCTGCTTTAATTGCTCTCTGAGCCAATCTTTTCCCCAAGCTGGAACCAAAGTGACCTTTCAAAATTGCAAATATGTTCCTGTCACTTCCCTGCTCAAAACTTTTCAGTGGTTCCTCACCATGTGAGGGACAGTTAGTTTCTGCAACTGGTTCAGGTGGCACAGCATCTGGATGTCCTGGTGTTCTTTCCAGAATGCCATGAAATAATTGACTTATTAAACCACGCCATATGAAATAAAATACTTTTCAAAAGAATGCTTCTGCTAGTGGAAAATATGTCTGAATTATGTGTGTGCGCAATATAAAATCATAGCCATAAGCACAGATGTCCGTGAAAAAATAAACTGTTGAATTAAGCATGATCAGTACTGGGATTGTCTGCTTAATATTCATTTGCTACTCGTTCATTCGTTTTGTTGCTTGCTAGAAGATAAGCAGGGGCATCTGTCAAAGATTTAGGAAAAATTTATGGTTAAAAAGTTAAAATAGAGAAATTTCTACCCATTAACTGATTTTTTTTTTTCACTGTGAGCATCCATCCCATTTGCACTGAGCATCGTTCCAGATTCAGCAGGCATTGTCCCTGGAGAGCACAGCTTGAGAACCCCTACTCTACTCTGGGACATACAGTCTATGCTCTCTGGCATGACCAATGAGACCCTTTCAGATCTGACCTCATCTTATCTTCCAGCCTCATTTATAGCCACTGCCCTTCCCCCTTCCACTCTCTCTAGCAGGCCAAGACTTGGAATTCCTTAACTGTTCTCTGTCCTTTTTTTCTGTGATTTTACACATGGTGGTCTTCTACTGTCCTCTATTCCCACCCCCCTTGCTGGCCAGATAAACTACTACTCATACTTCGAGGCTCAATCCAAATGACTCTTCTTCAAGTTGCCTTCCCTCACCTCTGTGGGTTCCAACCTCCCCAAGGTCTCGCTCCTGACTGATTGTATCACTTATCACATTACTGGTTGTTTGTGCAGCTATCTGGCAACTGGCCTGAGAGCTCTGTCAGATTACCGTAGGGGTTCTTGTCGCCCATTTTTTTTCTTGAGTTGTCTGACACTTAGCACAGTGGCTGATATGCAGTGGAGGCTCAGTGCATATTTGTGACATAAACGAGTAAAATTGCAAAGGAGACAAAGTTTACTTTAGAACTCTACAACTCCCTGCAAGGGTCCCTTTTCTCTCTTTTTTGCACCCCTCCCCCAACCCGAGGCACTCTTTACCCTCATGTTACCCACTGTAGAAACCCACCTGGGTCATCAATCATTCTACAGCCCAGGCTTCAGACTTTCCCCTCGACATCTTACCAAACTTTACCAGTCCTGTGTCTCATTCCTCTGCGACTAGATTTCAGATAAACTAGTGCTTCTCCAAACTTAACATAAATTAGAATCCCCTAGAGGACTCATTCACAGATTGCTGGGTCCCAGTCCTGGAGGTTTTGATTCAGTAGGTTGGTACCAGGGGGGCTGAGAATTTGCATCCGTAATAACTTCCCAGGTGATGCTGCTGCTGCTGATGCAAAGATCACATTTTTGAGAACCACTGGAATAAAAAATGTGAAAGCAAGGGCAGCAGGTAACAGTGCACAAAGGAATCCTTGATTCATCTCGACTCGGCCCCTTAGCTGCGTTTCAGATCCTATCAGCACTGTCTTGATTTGGTTAATCCCGGATCATTTTCCCTCTGCTTCACCTTGTCCTCCTCCACCCACTTTCTGATCTTACTTTTCAAACTGGTCTCAGAGTTTCTTCACTTTAGACCTACCTGACTATCCTTCTCTTTCTCCTTTCATAAAGGCGTGGTTTTAGGACGAAGCCCTTTCCTGAACTCTTAGTTCACTGTCCCTTTCCTCCTCCTTGCTCTCCTCATCCACTCTTAGCACCTCCTGACCCAGCAGTCAGGATGACCTTGCTAAAACTTGGCTCTAATTAAGGCTCACTTCCATCTAGCAGGGGTGGCCATTTCCCCTCCCCGGGGAGTCTGGTTCCACAAACATCAACATGCTAATGACAGTCACTTGCTGGTTCTGAGAAGTCTGCTGCTTGTTCCAGCTTCCTCAAGGACAGTGGAAACACTGAAAACACCACATTTACGTGCTTCCATTCATTTATTCACTCAACAAACTTTGATCGAGCACCTACCAGACACCGTGCTGAGCCCAAGGGACCCTGCCAGGACACACAGAACATGAATAAGTGTTCATAGCAGTGCCTGAGGGTCCACAACGCCTCTGTGAAGGGGATCATTTGGCCCCACTCATCAAGGGGGACAGACATTGATGGAAGAAACTGACCACTCATGAGAGCCCTCCTGTCTGCCCAGCACAGAAGACTGGGAGACACAAACCCAGTGAGTTTCCAAACCTCTTTGTTGAAATAAGCATTATAGTCCACACCTGTCAGTTTTTGGCTCACTACATCGAGCGAGATACAGTAGGTGAAGCCCAGAACATAGTGAGCCAAAACCTCTCTACACATACCCGATCCACACTGACATAACGCACTGAGACACACACAATAACACATACACCAATACACACACTGACATGTACATACTGACACACATCATCACACAATACTGGGATACACACCTTTACATAAATACCAACACACACTGAAAATACGCACTGACATACACATCAACACAGACACACTGACACACACACACACTGGCTGACATACACCAACAAATACAAACATAGGAGTAAATGCATGCTCATACATACACATAGATACATACTGAAACACAGACACACAGCAGACAGGCACA
>PVJD01016269.1:0-21664 GCA_004026545.1 Mormoops blainvillei | reverse complement strand
AAGCCACTGTTTTAAACCAGTAAGCAATATTGTCTCATTTAGAGATTTAAAAACAAAAAAATCACTGTCTGCTCTGTGGGGAAAAAAGAGCTTCATAGTAAAAGACAGGGATTTTATATTATCAGCAAGAAGTTTTTTGTTTTGTTTTTTAACTTGTCAACTCCATTGAGAATTTGAAAAAGATGAGTAAAAAATTATAATTTCTTTCAGTATGGAAATCTTTGATGGCCTTTATTGGAGTCATTACGGAGAAGCATTAGAACAAAAGCACGATTAGACAAGGAAATGGGAGATGTTAAAGTAAAGGCACTGAAGTGAGAATAGGTAACTCTTTGGAGAAGTTGTAAGGGAATTTTTGTCCAAGAATGTATTTTATTTTTAAAGGGATCATTTTAGGATATGTCTATATACCAGGAATGATCCAATTGTGAAATAATGATCATAAAGTGAGATGATAGCTGGGTTGGGGCAGAAGTAGGGGAAGGGTTGACCTTGGAGAAGCAGAAGTGCTTTTTAATCAAAACATTGAAATTCTAATCATCAGTTATTCACATCTACATATACTATTAAAATGCCCACCCCATTCCTAATCAACTTACAATTACTACTTTAGGAATGTAAGAGCTAAAGTTTTAGAATTCAGGTCCACGTTCCAAATATGTGTCAAGACTCTGTTATTTGCCACCAAAGATACACTGAAGAGTCTTATATTTTAAAAATTTCAACTGTTGCTATCATTATAACATATTAATTACTTGGAAACATGTATTCTTTCAAAAGACTGTCATGTGAACATTACATTCTGAGTTTTGTTTTCAGTGAATTCAAGCCAGTTTCTTTCCTGTCCATATATTTCTGGTGGGAGATAAAACTGGTAGAGCCTTGTGAAAAGACATGTAGTTATTATGATATAAAGAGCATCAAATGTGTACATGCTCTTTGAACCTAATGTGCTTTCTCCTCAGAGGCTACTCTATGGCAGTGGACTTTAAAATACAGGGAAAAGGGGAACCTCGGCCAGCGTAGCACAGCTGGTTGAAGTATCATTCTGTGTACCCAAAGGTTGTGAGTTTGATTCCCTGACAGGGCACATACTCACGTGGCAGGCTGGATCCCCAGCTGCGGCGTGTGCAAGAGGCAACTCATGTTTGTCTCTCTCTCTCTCTGGGAAAAAAAAAAAAGCAATAAAATGCCCTCAAGTAAAAATAATAGAAAGAAAGGGAGGAATGTGTATAGCAGACAATATTTATTTCAGTAACATTTGTAATAGCAAAATATGTGATGATGTACATGTCTAAAAATACCATGTTTTAATATTAATTATATACAAAACAAAATATTATGCAAATATTAAAAAGTAGTTTCCTTATCACTGTATAAGTATATCAACATACTTTGTTAGAATTCTGAGTAAGAAATGATAAGTAGGCATATCACATTATTAAACATGCTTAAAATATATAGAAAAATGGCTGAAAGATAATGCACACAGATGCACAAAGACATATGAGACACTGTTACAGCCTCACTGCCATTTATCATCAAATATTCTATGAGGAGTTTTGAAGGAGCTTTGAAATCATGTATGTATATGCCTACAACATTTGCATTAAAGCCACTGGATTCTTTAGCTGAAGTACAATGAAAGGTCTCCGTGTTAACAAAAAAGAGTGTGGCTTAAAAGTCATACTGCTACATGTGGATTTGATCTACACATTAATGAATTCCAATTTAAGACAGAGAAGCTATGGTGTCTTTTCCACTTACTACTGAGGGTTTCTTTGTTTCTGAGTAGGCTT
This sequence comes from Mormoops blainvillei, assembly GCA_004026545.1. Lineage (NCBI taxonomy): Eukaryota > Metazoa > Chordata > Mammalia > Chiroptera > Mormoopidae > Mormoops > Mormoops blainvillei. Next base: position 19,865 of record PVJD01016269.1, on the reverse strand, counting down.
TATTTGCTATCCAGTCATGCAGCAGCAGATCTCATATTCTTGCTATCTCCCCCCTAAAACTCCTGACATGGGATTGAAAAGCTTTTCTTGGATACATGTTGACTCTTTTAATCCAGAATTTCTCTTCCAAATGATTGTTTTGGATACTGCCATAAGGACCTATAAAGGCAAGTAGAATGAAGTTTCTCAGGAATCAAGTACACATTCTCTGTTGGCTTCCTCTCTCTCTTTTTAAGGAACATTGAATTTTGGAGTTTAATTTAAGCAATGAGGTTAGGTGGAAAAAATACCTAAAACAAACAGACAAATGTATGATTCCCTTTCACCAGTTAACATTCGAAGTGGCTATTTTCCATTACAAGCTTTCCTTTTATCCCAGGCAAGTAGTAGAGAACAATGAATCCATTTGTTTTACTGCTGACATAATTTGGAGATGGAATCTTTGCAATATTTCCTGAGGTATCTTTCTTCTTGTGCCCCTTTATGGGTCCAATTTTTCTAATTGCCTGTAAATAAGGAGGCTATAGCAATTAGAGGTTTTATCACACATATGTAGTTATTTGAATGGTATCATTTTTCCACCATATTTCAACTTCCACCATTGCTAGCTCATTCCAAGTTACCACACTGGATAGTCTAAGAATTGCTGAGGTTTCCCCTAGCGCACTTTTGAGGATGAGTAAAAAAAGAGTAACTGAGACAACAGCCACATTTTCTAGAGGATATGGAGATATTAATATCTTAAGGATGGCTCCTTATAGCTCTTCAAAAAGAATAATATATCCAATTTTATTTATAAAAATGTGAAGCGATGACAAAGTCTAGCATTAAGCACTTTAAAACCATGATATTAAAAATTCCTTCACTGGGCGGGAATCGGCTGTGGCCCTGCATTGGCTTTGTCAACCGATTCTTCAGGGGTTTATAAGGCAATACAAACGTAAAACCCAGGAAATATCATTGTGCGGTATGAGAGAAAGTCAAAATTGCCAAATAATCGATAAAATGTAGAAAAACATCTGTTTTGAACTACTATTAATGGTTGGAATAAGCACAAGGATATAAAAATAGCAAAAGAAATATCTTATGTTTATTTTAACCTCCCAAGAACCTAATTTCTAGGTTCTTAATTGGTTTAGGAAGTGAGTGAAAACATTATTAGATAAAAGTATTTGAATATTCTATACCAATATGTGTTGTTATTGCTGATGATCTTTTAAAAATGTAACAATTTAAAATTGCAAGATTTTAAACCTGTATAAATTATGAGAATGAAAAATCGTCACGGGGATAATTTAGCTACTTAAAAAAATGGGTTCATAAATTACTATCTGGTCTTATCAATTATTATCTTGTTTCCAATAAATATCACCCTTTTTCCTAAAAAATTAACCTAAATCCCTAATCTATGTTGTAATTACATACAGTTAGCACATTCTGGCGGACAGCATTTCAGAATAAGATTTGTGGAGCTACAACTGATGTTATATGTTAACTACTTCATTTTTGTTAAGTTGCAATACTTAATATATTATAATTTTTATAAACTTAAGTAATTACAAATTCTTAATGCAAAGCGTAAGCTCATTATTCTATGTCTCAGATACCTAAAATATCTAAACTATTTCTGTTAAACATACATTTTAGCATATTTAAGGAGACTTAAATGCCTTTACATTTTCAGAGTTTGAACCTTTATCTCTTGATTCATCTCTTTTTTAAGTAGCCCACAGGGAAGGCATTTATCTGGGAATGGGAATTTAAGGTCAACTCAACATTTGGGATTATTCATAAAAGTACTATAAAGAAACATATATTTTAGATTTATGGGTTTAAGTCAATGCCAAACTGAAAAGTGAAAGTACATTGGGCAGTGCTTCTCCAGTACCTGCTCCCAGTTTCTTGTGTAAACCTAATTAATGTACACACATTATTTCTTTGGCTTTGTTTGCTTTTATTTTTAATAGTCATAATTAAGTTTGCACTAAGCAATAAAACCATTCTGTTAATGAATATTATTAATTTTACAACTTATCATTTGAAATCTATATTAAATTCAGTTCAAAAGAAGAGAAAGCTCAGAGAGAGATAGATATTCGAGTGCACGTTAGTAAAATATTTACTGCATGATGTGTCTGTGTGTATATCTATCTATCATCTATCTGTCCTTGAAATGCCTTGGAAATGTTTGAAGTATAATTATTGAAAAATGTTGGTTTTTCTTAGTTTTTTATTTACAACATTATTTATTGTCTCTTCAGGATGAAACTTTTTCAAATCCTTTAATTATTTTATTATTTAGCTTCTTTTTCTTAACAAGGAAAAAAATAGAATGGTTCAAAAGAAGTAATGTATGCAATAACTAAATATAACTCAATAATATGACTTTTTTGCACTAAGAAAATTCTACTATATCATATTCTTAATACTGTTCACAAGATAACAGTATCACCCTTTGGCAACAAAAGTATCAGAAAAAAATTCCTCTTAAAATATTGTATCATTTATTTTATAAAAGTATAGAATAGTTTCTCATTTAAAAATATATTTCTCTTGTTTTAAGTTCTCTTACAAAATAAATTTACTTCCACATATTATTTTCTAGATCAGTTTTTCCTTCTGAGGCCACGCATCCCAAAGTTCACTCATTTATTCTTTTCTCTAAGCTTATATTCCTTTTGTCATTTGTCGTTGTGTGTGTTTCTATCGAGTTGTTCAGTACAATTTGAAAGTTTGGTAAAAGATGTGTATTTAAAAAGAGAGTTGCTGATTTTTTTAATGTTTGCATTTAAGTAAGAGAATATGCAGTACTATGTAGGATGGTGCATTTATAAGATTATATTCAAGTCCATAGTTAACAAATGGACTGGGAGTTCATAGTTTTGGTAAGTTGAGTATGGAGGAAAAACACTACTCAAAGTCTAAGTAACTCTAGGATATTAGCACAACAACAAATTGAAATTCATTTTTAAAACTACTTTAAACCATCTTTAATATCACTTCTCTATATATACAGGGTCCAGCACAAAAAATATCCCTTTTTTATTAGAAAATCTTTTATTACAAAATCATAAGCATGTAATTCTGTAACATAACAATATCACACTCAAGCACACTATATGACATTTTATGTGAAATGTTCCAATTAAAACTATAAATTATTACACTACATTATTACCCTACCAACCACACTCAAGCAGGTGTTACTTCTGCTAGACACTGTATATATTTATTTAGATGCAATATGATGTTGAAAAACTTACCTGCATAAAAATATTAACATAGCCCTAACCGAGTGGCGCAGCTGGTTGGAGCATCATCCTACACACCAAAAGTCTGCAGATTCGATCCCAGTTCAGAGCGAGTATGAGAGGTAAGGGGTGGATGTTTATCGTTCATGTCAATGTTTCTGTCTCTCTCTCTCTAACCTCCCCACCCCTTCCTCTTTCTCTGAAATCAATAAATATGTTCTCAGGTGACAATTAAAAATATATTAATATATTTCAGTTTTTAAAAGCAAATGTTATTGATATACTTTTATCAATGACATCTAAATAGTCACCCGATCGGTCCTTCAGTTTGTGGAAATCAGTTCAGCTGTAGGGAACACAATTATTTATGTGTATGAGGGGGGAACCCCCAAAAAAGAAATTTATTTGTAAAAAAAATTATATTTATTCTTACATATTCAAATTTCAGTCACCTTCAAAGTGCTCTCCATTTGATACAATACACCTATTGAGACATTTATTCCACTGTTAAAAATAGTTTTTGAACTCATTGAGTTTGATGCCCTTTAGTGCTTCTGCCATTTTTTGTTTCACCTCTTCCACAGTGGCAAAAGATTTTCCTCTGAGGACTTTTTTATATCTGGGGAAACAAAAGGAAGTTGCTCAGGGTGGGATCAGCTGAAGAGGGGCGGTGGGGAATGGGGCCGTTTTTGGTCAAGGACTGCTGAGCACTCGCATGGTGTGGACAGGTGTGCATGTAAATCACCCATCATGAAAGGGGCAAACTCACTGAAAGAGACTTAGAAAAAAAAATCACCGAAGCTGAACGCAGCCTCTCACAGCAACACCATCTGGCACACTGATACAGATGGGTTCCTAGACCACTATCCTAGTGGGGGAAGCCTATACTACAAGGAAGCCTATACTACAAGGGTCCTGCCCCCCATAAGATAATTCTTTTTCAGGACTCCCCACTCATATGTAGTTTAAGACTATGATTTGTGCTAATGCTTCAAATAAATCGGCATGACACAGATCATAGATATTCAGCAATTGAGTAAATTAAAATATTTTATGTAATGCCTAAACTGGTCATTTATGTAAAAATTTGTTTATATCACAGTCTTACATGTGATCTTAAAGTTTATCTGTTAATGGGTTTTTAATTTTGGTCATATGCATTTTTGTATGCTTAGCAGTATTACTGACCTTTGACACTAGAGGCCAAAAGTTTCTCTGTAGTGTGAAACCAAATATGCCTCCAAAAGTTTCCAAATGTCTACTGATGGGCAAGATTGCCCCAGTTTGAAAGACTTTTTTTCTAGTCCCATTTGCAATACAAGGCTTAAAACTTCTCTTTATTCTATTGATTATACAGAAGACTTTTTCTATATATAAAAATAATTTATGAGACATATTAGATTAAAAAACTGACAAAGAGAAAAATCTTACTGAATTTATCACCATCAGTTCACCTTTTAATAGTTTGCATGCTTGTCATAGTTTCAAGAAGATTTTTAGTGATATGGTTATTTTATTTTAATTTTAAAACACATTAGTTGATTTTTGGACTTTTAAGTTGAATATGATTGATATAAACATGTTGTAATCATTTAAACACTTAAATTAGCCATCAAAGTTATTAGATGATAATCACCATAAAATTCTCTCAAATAGTTGTTTCAAAGTATTTTAAACAGTTAAATGACAACTTTAGTTTTATATTTAATTTTTTCAGATATAAATGCCAATGAATAAGCAATTAACCCTTTCTCCCACATTAATGAACTTTGAGGAATTATTCATAGGGATTAACATCATTGGCCACAATGATAAAATAAATATTTTAATCATTCACCAGTGAATGAAATCACTAAAATCAAGTTTTAGTGAAAAATTCTTTACACATGCATAGAAAATGTGACTCCTAAAAAAGAGGCCAGGGAAAGAAATGGGACAGAAGCCTGAGCAAGACTGAGTTTAGTTAATGGAACTTTTCACAAAAGATTGAGTGGTTCCAAGGACAGGCTACAACAGAAGCTGCCCATACTGGTAGAATAAATACGAATAGAATTTGTTCTGCTTCTTTTTCTCATGAAAAAATCCATGAACTGTTCCTCGCTTCCTCAGTGCCATGATTAAGTCGACCACACTCCTGAGAGAGGTTGAAGCTGAAACTGTTAAGAGTGGAAAAGAGAAACTGTATTACACCCACTTGTTCATCCACTCGACCTTAGAAGCTTATCCTGCTTTGCAGCACCGTCCGATATATCCTGTGGTTATGATATTAACGAGTATTCCATTTATTTGGGCCCCTCTTCTCTGAGTAAACTGAGAAAAAGAACAGTAAATCCTGCAAGCAGCTTTCCCACTGAGCATGACTCATCAGGAAAAAAAAAATTGGGAACAAGCCTTCGAAAAGTAATGGCCGCAAGAAACAGAATGGCCAAATTGGGACATTCATGAAGGGCACCCACATGAAACAATGGAGCAAAGTGTGTCTGTGAGTGAGGAGGGGAGCAGCACTGGCAGAAATGGAACCTCAGTCCCTGAGCTGGAGCCAGGCCCCAAGGGGACAGCGGAGCTGTGAGCAAACATGACTGGGAATGAAAGGCCTCACTGAAGCAGGAACAGCAGAGAGTGGTTCCAATTCAGAGTTTCAGAGTTGAAACACACTAGGGTTAAATGTCCCTTCAGCATTGATAGCGTGACAAGTGAGAGAAAACCAAGGAGCTGGAGGGCCATTATCTGGGCAACGATAATGTCAGGCTGTCTTCAACCCTGTGATGCTCATTTGAGGAAGTGGGCTTTTTAATGTTTGGGACACCACAGGTTGCATGTATTCTGTTTCTGTACTGGGGACATCTGTGGAGCAGTGAGAGAGGGATGCAAGGGGGACCAAATGTGAGCATTAATTTAAAATAGAACTTTGTGACTGCTAATACAACTTGAAAAGATATAAAGATTTCCTTTTCTTTTACTGATTCCAGAGAGAGGGAAAGGGAGGGAGAAAGAGGGGGAGAGAAACATTGCTGTGGGAGAGGAACATCAATCGGTTGCCTCCTGCACACATCCCCACTGAGGCCTGAACCAGCAAGGAATCCAACCCAAGACCTTTAGGTCTACAGGATGATGCCCAACCAACTGAGCCAATAAGCCAGGGCAAGACATAAAGGTTTTGATTAGATGTCTCAATGAGATGCCAGTAAAGAACTTTATTTGTAACCTTTAAATTCTGTATAATAAATTTCCTGACTACCATAATTCCCTGAGAAAACCATTTCATAATTCTTTCATCAATGGTTAGAAACATGCAAACTCATTTATAGTAAGTCTAGGGTTCACTGGTCTCCAAAGGAACGAAAGAAAATCCTAAACCTGAACTATCCTGTAGTCTAACCTATTTAGAGGTTTGAATAACATGCCTTTGAGTCTAACTCATATGTAAGTTCAAGCCACGTGAGAAATGAGAGACAGCCAAGTATTTGGAAGCAGAAAAGAGACAACCTAGGAACACAACGTCTTCTCACCCGGAGGTGGCCGCTTGCCTGCCATTTGTATGTGCAGCAGATGGAATAAAACAGTGAGGGTGGGAATGGCTGGCACCTCATAGACCGTCAGGCTCCGTCTGGGCTCTTGATAAATATTAATTAAATGAACTGAATCCATTGAAGGGTGCTGTCCATGCTGCCAGTTATGACAACCAGCCTTTGTTTTATGTGTTATTGTCCTCATGTAAGCATGACAGGAAAACTGTCGTATGTCTTTGTACAAGCTAAATGGACTACACAGATAACCCAATAAAGGCGAAACTGAAAGGCACACTGTTTTTAGATTGTACTTTATAAGCATATTAAAATCATATCCTAGTGATATCATGATTAGCAATTCATCTGGAAATATCATTATAATATTTTATCAAAATCAATCTGTGTTTGATAGAGACTGGGGGAGCCTCAGTTTTTTGTTTCCTTGCTTGTCGTGAGGCTGCAGTGGACAAAGAGGAAAAATAAGCCATACAGAATTTATTCACAGAGGCGGCTTACATTCCTGGCATGCACAATCCATGTAATTTAGGAGTTGTGAGAGTGTTAGTTGGGCCCCTGAACTGAAACCATTCGGAGGGATCTGTGTGCCTCCCTTTAGGAAAGAGAAGGTCACAGAGCTGTGGCTGACATACCGTCAAGGTGATCTGGAGCTCAGCGATCTCCCTGAGGGATCAGAGTTGATGAGCCATAAAGAAATTTAGATGTTTAAAAGCATCCCCAAATTAAGGCATGTTAATTCTACTTTGTATAAAGGGGTTTCCAAAGTTAAAGTGTCATAAGAATACATCTTCTTTGTCATAGCAAGTTACCCAGAATGTCTGCCTGCCTTGCCACCCTGTGGGTTCAGATAAGGATTCATTAATATTAATTCCCCAGTTTTACAGGCTCTCTTTTTTGGCAAGTATCACTCTCTCTCCTAGTGTGCAGTGTCTGAAAATGTTGGCCACTTATTGCTGGGAGTCCTCATGTGCTGTCTCAGAAGTTCTCAGTTTCTTTTACCCCAGCCTTCCTGTTAATGGATACCGCCAGGCAGTGTCCTAAGGGAAGGCAACTGGTCATTGGCAATTTCCCAGGATTTATAGAACGATATTGTTAGGCTCCAGAGTTACCATATGGGAATGATATTTTTCTACCTCCTTCGCGCCCCGTCATTTGTGCTCCAAAGCAGTGTGATTAGTTCCTCAAGCCCCTCCTGAAAACAGCTCCCTCTAGTTTTGGTTCGTCAGACCTAGCCCCGGGCACAGGTAAGAAACATTCAGGCCATCCCTCCTTACCCTTCAGGAATGAGGACAAACATTGCTTCCGCAGGGAAGCATTTTATGACTTGTAGAATGCGTCCTATATTTATGTTACCATAGTTCTCTACACTTCTATCATTGTAATTAGAGATTTCATTTTCATTACTTGTTTTGTCTGTCTTACTCTTTTAAACTCTTTATTTAGAAATGCAAAAACATCGTATGTTTAAAATAGATAGTGTTTCTTGACACGGCTATTGCGCCAGTCTAGTACGCACCACTGATGTAAGGTTTTCTGAATTTGGGGAGCAAAGTCCTCTATCCACAGCATTAATAAAACATAACAGATGCTTGATAAGTATTTTTTCCTTATTTATTTGTTAATTTTATTGGGGTAACATTGTCTAATAACATTATATAAGTTTCAAGTGTAGAATTCTATAACACATCTATAAATTGCATTGTCTGCTTACCACCAAAAGTCTAGTCTCCTTCTGTCACCAAATATTTGGCCCCCTTTTCCCTCTCTATCCTCTCCTCATACCCCCATCACTCTTCTGTTGCCTGTGTCTATGAATCTGTTTAGTTTGTTCATTTGTTGTTTTCTATTTTATAACCCACATACAAGTCAAATCATTCAGCGCCTCTTCTTTTCTGTCTGACTTATTTCACTTAGCATGATACTTTCAAGATCCATCCATGTTGCCACAAATGGCAGTATTTCATCCTTTCTTATGGCTGAGCAGTGTTCCATAGCAGGTATGTACCACATCTTTATCCAGTCATCTATTGAAGGACACTTAGGTTGTTTCCATGTCTTGGCTGCCATGAATAATGCTGCAGTGAGCCTAGGGGCACATATATCTTTATAAATAAATGTTTTCAGGTAGATACCCAGAGGAGGGGGTGCTGGGTCATATGGTCACTCTACTCTTGGTATTTTAGTGAGCCGCCACCCTGCTTTCTGCAGCAACTACACTGATTTCCATCCCCACCCGCCGTGAGCAAGGACTCCTTTTCTCCGCAACCTCTCCAGCAGTTATTTCTTGTCTTGTTGTTAATAGCCATTTTAACAGGCATGCGGTGGTATTTCATTGTAGCTTTGATTTTCATTTCCCTCATAGAGAGTGAAGTGGAGCATCTTTTCATATAACCATTGGTCATTTGTATGTCTTCTTGGCAGAAGTGTCTGTTCAGGTCCTCTGCCCATTTTGAAACAAGATTGTTTATTTTGATTGTTGAGCTATACGAGTTCTTCATATATTTTGGATATTAACCCCTTACTGGGGTTAGTGTTTGCAAATATCTTCTCCCAATAAGTAATTCTGAATGAGTAAATTCTACTGTGTATTTTATGTCTCTCATACAGCTTTACTTAAAATCCATGTATGAAAACATACTCCCAAGAATACCAAATAATGCAAATACTCCTGGGGGGTGTAGTCCACTAGTTGAGCAGATGCTTAAATTCTCAATCCCAAATTACACTTAAGGAAAAGCACCTGAAATTTGTTATATAAAGAAAGTAAGATAAAGTCCTGAACACATACAAATATGTGAAATATAACTAATATAAAGTTATATAATATAGTATGACATGCAATATAATATAATATCTTTCATGGGAAAACTGATGATGAGGCAAGTGCCATACAGAAGAGGTTGAAATTTTCACCACTGACTCAAATTTTCATACAGGATGGAAATGTGGAAAAGATGCAAACAGCAATGAATGTGCGGGAGTTAGGGCTAAGGAAGCAACAACAGGGCCTAGACATGTATGTATTCACTCAGCTCCAGACCTGGGGCACACAGCGACAAGTCAGATGAAGAAAACAGACAATAGGTGAGTTAATAAATAAATGACAAATAACATTAATATATAGATAATAAGTGTTATGAAGAAAATTCAGTAGAGTCACAGGATAGAGCATGTGGTTATTTAATGCAATTTGGTCAGAGACCAACTTCTCTGAATAAAGAGAAGTGAGCATATGAAGATGCTGAAAATGGCTTTGCAAGAAAGAAAACTATGCTGAAACGATGAAGGAACAACACTGTTATTTATGAAATTATTCATGGCAATGACAAATAAATAAACACAGTCAACTCAATTCAAGTCAATTCAAATTAATTTTATTTATTAAAAATGTGTTTACTGTTATTAACCACTCATTACTACATAGGTCAAAGAATGGAAAGCTGACCCCAAACTAAAAATTTCCCAGGAATTAAAAAAAAAAAATCCTAGCAAATGTGTTTATTGAAATATACCAGCAAGAATGGCCCCACCTGTCCCTGTGCTGCTGGCACACATATTCTGTGTACAATTCACCCTGCCCAAATGCTTTGCCTTCTATCAGACAAAGCTACGGTAGTAGAAATAATGGATTTAACAAATATGCTTTGTAATAACTGGAAAAATACAGTCTTGAGATCACAACTGGGAGGGGGTTTTAATGCTAGAAGCCACTCCGAATGTTCCAGTGGGCAGTGCCAAACAGAAACATGGTAGATGGCAGATGGTAAATATATTCTCCCCAGCTGACAATTACAATTCATATGGCCAGACAGTTCCTGTGTCAAGCAGTCCCCAGGTCAAATAGGCTTCATTCTATAGCTATGCTCAACAAATACATGTGATTATCTTTAAGAAACACATAAGTTGAGCTACAAGAGGTACTCAATATGTATAATAAAAATATAAATAATTTTAACACTAAAAAATCTATTTGATCATGCATATTGTGCTATATTATTTTGGAATGCTTTTAAGTGTTACAGAATACTCAGTTAACACCTTTAATCTTTTGAAAAAATGTTTCCACGATGAAAATTAAAACAGAATAATTCAAAAATTTTGCCAAGTTACATATTGCATGGGTATTGGAATTAGGAAAATGACTAAATCTGGATAAAAGTTTGTTTTTATATCAGGCTTTTGCTGTGTGCAATTGATGTTTTAGGAAAAAAAATTATTTTGTCCAGAGTTTCTCCAGATTGATATAAATTAGATTACTTAAAATGTAATTTTGATATTGTTATATTAAATAGAATTCTTTCTTCTAACATTAATAAAAAGGATTAGCTCTTAACCTAGAAAAATGTGGTCATCATTGGTTTTCAAACATGTAACAGGCTAAAAATGTTCATAGTATAGACTAGTTCAACACAAAGATCTTTGTAGATTTCAATTTTGCTGTAATATTAAAGCCACATTTCAGAGTCTGTAATAATCCCTCTGAAAATTAGGATATATACAATGGAAGGTGACACACTATAACCAAGGTTGAGACTGTCATATTAAAAAAATCTGCTTTTCCAGATTAGCAGAATGTCCTATGACCTTTTTTTTCCTCATCACTCTTAGAATAGGATTGAGAATTTTGCCAGATAAAACCTTGTTGGGACTTGCAAGGTACAGTTTTCAGTTGCTAGCTTCAAAAATGAGATTGAGTACAAAGCCAGATGCCCTTAAATAACATCAGAAATGAACATTCACCTGTGCATTAAAATTTGCATATGGCACATTTCTATGTAGTGCCAAAGGATATAATAATGCAGATCAGAATACACATCTGAGTTTCTCAAGCTGTCTATCCATGTCATCATATTAAACCGATATTTTCCAAATTTCCACAATATGGGCTGAACTTAGTGGATGGCTTTTCCACAGGTCTCAGCTGTTTTCACGCATACATTAGGACTCACCTGGGGACTGATTAGGGCTGGCTGGTCTGGAATAACCTTACTCATAGTCTTGGTGGATGGCTGGCAGATGGTTAGAGCAACAAGAGTGACTGGGTGACAGGTGTCTCTTCATGCATCAGGCCAACCCAGGCTAATTTTCATGGTAGTTGCAGAGTTCCATGAGCTGAAATGACATTTCTAGTTCTCTGCTTGTCTCATGTTTGCTCTTAACCTCATTGTCTAAAACAAGTCACATGGCCAAGTCCAGCATGGGAGTGAGTGGGCATTCAGAATTACAAGGAAAAGCCATGTGGATATAAGGTGGTGAATAATTTGTGGCTATTTTTGCAATCTACCATGCTCGTTAAACATGCTTAGTTAAACATGCATAGCTGAGCACTGACCGGGTTTATAGCTCGAGCTGTTTCCTAGAGAACAAGGTCAGAGCTGCCCCAGTGCTCAGTTTTAAATAGGTCAAAGATTTAGATAAATTTTTTAATCTACAAAGTTAACATTGATTTAAATTTATTGAGCTTTGGCTGTATGTAAATATCAGCATTTTATCTACATTATTTCATTTGACTGGAAAAAGACTCAGTGAGGTATCGTAGTGTATTGTTTATGAGTACAGACTTGATGTCAGACTGCCTCTGCTCAGTCCTAGGGCATGACTTACTATTCCCTGTGGTATTTTGGTTAAATAATTTTCACGGCATTCTTGTGTTTTCATGTATTAGTATATATGAAGGGGGACCCCCAAAATAGAATTATCTTCCGGAGGGTGGGCCCTTTGTACTGCAGGTTTCCCCCACTAGGGGAATGTTCTAAGAACCCGTTTGCATCAGTGCGCCAATTGGCATTGTTGTGAGAGGCTGCATTCAGCTTCAGTAAATTTTTTTGAAGAATCTTAAAATGCATTTTTCCATTTCATGATGTGTGTTTTATGAGTGCACCTGCCTACACCATGCTGAGCGTTCAGCAGTTTTTGACCGAGAACGGCATGGCTCCCATGCCCCACCCTCCCTACTCAGCTGATCTCATCGAGTGACTTTTTTGTTTGTTTGATTCCTGGATGAAAAAAGTCCTCAAAGGGAAACATTTTACTAACGTGGAAGAGGTGAAACAAAAAACAGCAGAAAGCACTAAAAGGCATCAAAATTGATGAGTTCAAAAATGCTTTGAAAAGTGAGAAAACTGTCTCAATAGGTGTATTGCATCAGATGGAGAGTACTTGGAAGGTGACTTAAGTTTAAACATGTAAAAATAACTACACAATATCTTATAAATAAATTCCAGGGGGGGTTTTAGGTCCCCTTCGCTTCATTAAAACAGAAGGATTGCTCATCTGCTTCAAGGTCCAAAGGGAATTTAGAAATCCTCTCCAGAGTGGCACACTTCCAAATTCACCAGCTCCTAGGTGATGACAATGATCTCAGAAGGTGCACTGAAAACCACGAGCATTGCAATTCTGAGAACTGGATTGTCTGCATAATTTGGCTCAGCCATCAGAGCAACCATGGAAAATCAGTTTTAATAATTCTTGCAATATATTTTATCTTAAATGAGTTTTTGTTGAATGTCCTAAATGGACATAACATGGAAACAAATGCTCCTTTTTATTTTCTAAGAGCAGAAAGAAGGCACAAGACAGTGCCCACAATTTACCAAGATCCAAGGTCCTATTGGGATGACCTTAGAGAAGCACTTTATTTGTGGATCTCTGGGGGACTTGGTCCACTGAATGCCAGCTCTGCCACCATCAGGAGAAAGCTACAGCTGAAAGGGATTCATGGGCACCAAGATTCTTTCAGGCAGGCAAGATGGGTCTTGGAACACGAACATTTAGGCACTAATGTAGATACCCTGCATCTGCAGTGGCTAGATAGTGAGGCCAGAGCCAGTGTTCTACAGGGATTAAGAGAGCAGGATTCATGTCACAGTCCAAAATTAAAAATTACAGCCATAAAATTGTATAAAATAAGTAAAACCTTGGTACAATTTATTATTACTTCAAATTAGCTAACATTCTTAGGGATGGGTCTAAATGTTACTGTAAATTGTTACCAGGTTTTTCTTTTTTCTACCTGGAAAAATTAACATAAAATATGCTTTTTAAATGCATACAATATGGTTTAATAACTTTTGGTTCTTGCTCCATTCTTTCTCTTCCCTTTAGCTCTTGGCTGACCTAACTGGGACGGGAGCCACTCCCTTCATTTTCCAGCAGAGAAAGTATTGAGTCTTCTGACTAATGCAACAGTAGCCTGATGTTTCTAATCAAATATAAGGACTTGGGATTTCATTTGAAAGTATCAGCATAACACATTTGAGTATATAGATAAGTTTCTACAAGTGACTCTCTCTGGTTCTTAAAATATATTAGCAATATTTTAGAAATGTTCTCCAAGTTCAGATGTATTAGTAGTTTTGACTTATTTAGTTAAATATTATTTTTTCAATCAAGGTTATTTTTAAATTTTATCCCTCCATTTTTAATTAGCATGTACATAGATAAAACTCCTTCCCAGTGGCATAAATCCAACTCATTTTGTCAAACAAATATTGAGTCTCTATTTTAGAGAAGACAGTGTCAGGCAGCAAAAAGAAGCAATTGTGCTTCCTCTTTCCTTGCATAGAACATCTTTTATATGACAGATGATCAATAAACCATTACTGAATTGAACCAAAGTATATATTGTTTTGTTTGTAGTTTTAAAATGGTGAAACTATTATATAGGCTTAGGTAAGCTGACAATCTAGAAAGCGGTAGTTCAGGCTTCAAAGGAAGTGTCACAGAGGAGGCTTCGCGGCTGCGAAATGGAAGCTAATTTCAGGATTCTCCTTCGCCTGTCAGACGAGAGAAGGCTCACTCTCAACACAGAGAACAGCCAGGGATTCATTGCTCTGGTGGAGGAGGCGTGAATATTGCAGAACGAAGCGTGAACCTAGGGATGAGTCCTAAAGAGGGTAGATGACACTGAAATGTCATTAGCCGTGTTTGTCAATATTTTAATATCTGATGTATGGTATTTCATATTAGTGGATTTGGAACTGACAATAAGAATTGGATAAATAAATGGCACTAAGAGGACAGCAAGCTCTGAAACTTGGATGCAAGGGTGGGTGATTCAGCTATGATAAGAGTATGAGGGAAGATCAGACTACCATAGCTAACCTGAAGACTGGTAATTGTAGGAATCACAGAAAAGTGAAAATCTAAACATAAAAATGGATAGATAATTGTAAAAAGATCCTGAGCATTGGAATTAGATCTGATATTTAATTTCTGCCTCTGGCTTTCAGCACATGAATTAATGCACTTAAGCACCAGTTTATCCTGAAAGTGGGAATAATATTAAAAATATGTGACCTAACTAGCATTGTGCCTGCCAAGCACAGGCTAAATAAATGTTAATATATGTTCCCTTGTGGATGTATAATGAACAGATATATAGGCTGTGACTTTCTTCCACAGAGAATCAAGGTAGAAGGAAACTGTTCTCTAACACAGAAGTGCAGGCCACTCTGTGATATGTCACACCAAGATGACCTTGAGTTCTAAGGAACCAGAGACAACAAGACATTCACTGCTGAGATGGAGATCAGTTGTTACGCTGGACAGTATAGGATGGTGTGGGTGACTGGCTCTATTTTTCCAGTTAAACAATAATTTATTCCTTATTAAAATAACAGTATCAGTTATTTCCTTTTATATCTGCAATAGCCTATGAAATATATACTATTATTTTTATTTCTTGCCAAGGGAGGTAAATCTCAAAGAATCTAACTTCCCTAAGAAGACCTGCAATGCATCCACTGGTCTCCATTTTAATTGTCAATACCCTCGTCCAGATCACTCTCAGGGCTTGCCTGCACTATTCTCCGGCCCTCTTAGTTAGGAGCCTCAAATCTGCTATTTCTATGTCTCACCAAACGTTCACACTGTTTAGTCGCTGTCTGTTACTTAATGTTAACTTTTATATTTAATAGGTCTTTCATTTTAAAACCTTTCAATAGCTTCCAAATGCATTTAAAGCAGACACCAGACACGTCATCAATAATCATGACCCCTCCAAACCCATGTAGCCATTTGACCCTCAGTCACCATGACCCAGCCACTGTGTTCCTCTTTCAATTTCCTACTACAAGGACTTCATTCATGTTCATCCTCTGTGAGAACAATCTCAACTTCCCATTCTTTCCTTTCTCAGTCTTCAGAATCAGCCTAAACTCACTTCCTCAGAAAGAAGTTCATTTACTGTCCAATTTAAATTGGATCTCTCTGATTATCCCTTTAACAATATATTTGTTTCAAGTTTAGATCTTTACATTTCAATTTGCAATTATATATTTGTGTGATTACTACTTATTGTGTATCCTCTCCTCTAGCCTTTATGTGCTGCAAAATTAATGACCATTTTTGTTTTCCAAAACTGTCTACCTGCCCAGTGGTTAGCACTGGACCTGACACATCTCAAGTGCTCAACAGGTATTTTTGTATGAAAGAATAAATAAATATCACAGTTAAATAAATAGAATGAATTAAAGTTCTGAAAATTATCGTTGTACATATATGTGAGACCATATAAGAACCAATATTTCTAGTAAAACCAAAACCCCAACCTATGTCTTCAGATAACAACATGCTGGCTCCAATATCGTATGGAATAAGGCTACAGATTTCTTCTTTGGAGTTACTGTGTGAATACTGGTTTGTTTTTCCCCCATAGTTTCTGAAGTTCAGATTCTTAATTCAATCTTTTTTTTTAAAATTATGGTTTGTATTACTTTTAAATTTCTGTCAAAAATATGTTGTTTTAAATTTTTATTGTGGTTTAACTATAATTTTTCTTCCCATAGTCCATTTGCAGTTCTATGAGAATGGAAAAGAAAAGTAAATACTTAGCTTAAACTCAAAGATGTCTTTACTTCATAAAAATGCAATTTTTTACATTTCTCATAACACTGCTAGAAATACCATTTTAAATATATCAATGTGCTTATTTATTGATTTAAAAATATAGTCTTTAATTTTCTTTTTAACTTAGAGAGAGGGGAAGGGAGGGAGAAAGAAAGGAAGAGAAACATCAATTGGTTACATCTCGTATGTACTCTGACCGGGACTGAACTCGTAACTTAGGCATATGCCCTGACTGGGAACTGAACTGATGACCTTTTGCTTTGCGGATGATGCCCAACCAACTGAGCCACAGGGGCCAGGGCATTGTACTTATTAATGTTAACAAGAGATAAGAATAATCACATAAAGCTTTTCTTATGTTGCTTACATTTCAAACAGAAATTGATATTCAAAATAGATTACACAGTATCCTCTAAACTGTTATTAAAATGTAACATAGACTAACCAAAGTACACAGATCATAATTAGGCAGCCCATGAATTATTATAAAGTTAATATGCATATGTAACTACAAGCACTTCTTGATGATTACCCCAGCAAAGACAGCCACTCTTAGGACTTCTATAAATGTAAATGGTTTTGCCCATTTTTGAAATTTACCTAATGTAAATCAGATAGTGTGTATACTTTCAGTTCTGGCTAATTTCATCCAACATATGCTAGATTCTGTCTGCTCTTGGGTGTGACATGAGTTTTGTCCTTTTTTACTGCTGTCCAGTATTCTGTTTTAAGTATTTGCCACAGTTTATCAATTCTATTATTGGTGTACTTTTCCCCTTTTTGTGGCTCTTATGAATAATGTTTTCATTAAAATTATTGATTGTAGTTTTTTTCCTTTCTTTTTTAATATGCACACTGATACATGCCCTTTGTTAGGCTGATATATTGCAAATACCTTCAGTTCTCAGACTTACTTTTTCACTGTCTTATGCTTTGACAAACAGAAATATTTTAACGAGGTTAAATTTGTTAATCTTTTTTCCTTGTTAGTGTTTTATGTCCTGCTTAAGAAATGTTTGCTTATTTCAAAGTCAAACCATCCTACCAGCTTATCTTTTGGAAAATTTATTGTGTATTTTTTTACATGGAGGTCTGCAATCCATTTGGCATTGATTTTTGTGTGTGGGGTCAGCTGAATATGTAGTTCATTTATTTAATTTTCCACATGAATGTTTAAATGAATTAATGCCATTCATTGAAAAAAATATCTTCACTGTATTGCAGTGGCACCATTTCATAAATTAACTGAATCTATAACTGTAGGTCTGTTTATGAACCCTCTATTCTGGACAATTTGCCTATTTGTCTTGCTCGTGGTATTTATATACTGTAATTAAAACAAGTCTAGATTATCCATCAGTGTGAATCATTGAACCTTATTCACTTTAAGAACAGGTAGACCATTCCTGACTCTGAATTTTCATATAAATTTTAGAATAACCTTGTCAATTTCCGTACACATATTCACAAAACAGTAATCTTCTGGAGTTTTGATCGAGATTATTTTCTACTGAATATTTTTACAATTTTGAGTCTTTGAAATGCATAATATATACATACTCTTGTTAGGGATTCTTTTAGTTTTTCAGTTTTGGGGGGCCCCCTGAAGGTCAGTCCAGGGCAGGCAGCCCGGAACTATGAGTCATTGTACACATGCGCAGTAGTCCCTAATTACGTAAACTCCTCATGTAAGCATGACATAAGCAAAACCATTCTGTACAAACTGCAGCATGATGCCACTATTGTCTAAGCTTGTATAAAACCTATGTAACCAGTAATAAAGCTCGCTTGCAGCTTGAAGTGTGGCTCCTCTATCGGCTCCTCATGCTTTCTTTCAGTTGGGCCTCTCCCTACTGAAACCTACCCTGGCCAAACAGCTGGTCTCTGACAATTATATTACGTAGTTGTTTGTTTTTTTGTTTAGATTCTTGTATATCTAGCATTAAACTTATTCTAAGTTATTTGATATTTTTATTCTATCATAAAAGGTATCTTTCTTAAATTTCATTCTCTAATCATTATATATATAGTTACATTGGTTTTTGTGTATTGGCCATATCACTGTACTTTGATAAATTTATTTGTTGGTTGTAATTATTTAAAAGTCTCTTGGTGTTTTAGGATTTTCTATATTCAATCATCAGCAAATTATGACTGTTTTAGTCTTTTTCCACTATTTATACATTTTATTCCCGTGTATTGCCTTTTAAAACTGATTAGGACTTCCCAAGTAGTGTTTACTAGAAATGAGAATGAGTATCTTATTTATTATCTCAAAAGAAAAGCTTTCAAAATTTTACTATATATAAAATTTTGCTTTTTTTAAGATATCTTTTATCAGGTTAAGGAAATTATTTTCTAGTCATTGTTTTCTTAGATTTAAAAATCCCATTTGCTATAGCAACAAGAAAAATAAAGTACCTAGGAATAAACCTTACCAAGGAGATAGAAGACCTGTACTCAGCAAACTACAGAATGCTGAAGAAAGAAATTAAAGAAGACATAAATAAATGGAAGCATATGCTGTGTTCAAGGACTGAAAGAATTAGCATCATCAAAACATCCATAGTACACAAAGAAATTTATAGATTCAATGCAATCCCTATTAAAATACCAATGACATATTTCACAGAGATAGAACAAACATTTCAAAAATATGTATGGAACCATAAATGACTCTGAATAGCCACAGAAATTTTGAGAAAGAAGGACAAAGTATGAAGGATCACAATACCTGATATCAAACCATACTACAAGGCTACTTAATCAAAACAGTCTGGTACTGGCATAAGAACAGACACATAGATCAATGGAACAGAATAGAGAGCCCAGAAATAAACTCATGTCTCTTTGGTCAATTAATATTCAACAAAGGAGTCAAAAGCATA
Organism: Mormoops blainvillei; assembly: GCA_004026545.1. Classification (NCBI taxonomy): domain Eukaryota; kingdom Metazoa; phylum Chordata; class Mammalia; order Chiroptera; family Mormoopidae; genus Mormoops; species Mormoops blainvillei. The sequence goes on along the minus strand of PVJD01016269.1, from coordinate 350 downwards.
AAATGGATTAAAATTAGCCTCTTCTACAAATGGTATTGGGAGATCTGGACAGCTACATATAAAAAAAAATGAAACTCGATCACCAACTTACACCACACACAAAAATAAAAAGAAGGTGGATAAAAGACTGAAATATAAGTTGTGATACCATAAAAGTCCTAGAGGAGAGAATAGGCTTAAAAATCTCAGATATTCCATGCAGCAATATTTTCACCAATATGTCCCATAGAACAAGGGACATAAAGGAAAGAATAAACAAATGGGATTTCATCAAAATAAGAAACTTCTGCACAGCTAAAGAAAACATCAGCAAAATGAAAAGGGAACCAACTGTGTGGGGAAATATATTT